>LR548947.1:0-94478 GCA_900536415.3 Caenorhabditis sp. 38 MB-2015
CAATCTCACCCTCCTAGTTCCGCGAGTTCACCCCCGCATTCATTATTTTCAGTCAGAACCTCCATAGAAATTCAGCAGATCATGACTCAACCAACCAAAAATATACGAAATACCTCATTTTCCCTGTAACTCTATTAGTTTCCCTTTAATTCTTAAGCTTAGTCGGGTCGGCTCTTGGGTCTTTTTTTAGGTGACTGGTGTGAGACTGTGATTTACTGGGTTTAGGCTTAGGTGGTACCACCGCATTGGGAGCGTACAGGGTGAATGGTGTTTTCGTATGAGAATTTCAGAGATGAGTTGTGATTTGCGAAGGTTTCTATATTTTCTTTTAGTTTGAAATTGAATTAGCGGGACTTGGGTAGGGGGGGGGTCTTCTTGGACACCCTCAACGTTCAAGACAATTGGATTCTGATGGACAACTTCGATCAAGGTGAGTAGTCTGAAAATGAATCGAGATCTTCGATTTCTGATTTCAGAATCAACTGAATCGAAGTCAACGACGTCGTCAACTACTAAATAGATAGAAACTTCGAAAACTTCAAGGTTCGAGATCATTGGCTTCTGATGGACAATTTCAACAAAGGAATCAGATGAAGAAACCCGACAAAGGTGGGTATTCTGAAAGTGAATCGAGATCTTCAGTTTATGATTTCAGCTCTTCACAGTCAACTGCATGGAAGTCAACAGTGGTGGTCAAATCAACGACGTCGTCAAATACTAAATGGACAGAAGCTTGGACAATTCAAGATCATTGGCATCTGATCCTCTGATCGTGAAAACTAGCGATCGAACATGGTTGGTATTATGAAAGTGCAAAATTGTCGGATGCGTCGCGTGTGCGTCGCGTACTTCTTCATTGAGAAACATAAGAAAGAAAACGCACGCGACGCGTATGTTCGCATCTGAAAAACTAGGACACTTTTTCCTACCAAAATATTCTATTTCTTCTGGTTTTTTCAGGTTTGCGAGTGGACATCCTCAAAAATCATGACTACATTGAAACTAGTGGAGTCAAACAAGGTGAGCCAGTGCCTTCTCAACTTAAAACCAAGATTCTGGATTTTCAGATTTGACCGTATTGGAGTGAAACGTAGACGACATCAGGGAAACGAGATTGCGAACGAGAAGAGCTGGAGATGAAGATCGAGACGGAGATGGACGATTGATAGCTTAGTTTACTTTTTTGTTTGGGTTTGGGTTTGGGTTTGGGAGAGGGATATTGATGGGATATCATTCAGTCTTGACGTAAAAAAGGGGGGGGGGTCAAAAATGGGGCATGATTTTGGAAGGTTTCAGACGGTTTTTTGGTTTTTTTTTTAAAATATTTTTTTCATTTTTTAGATGTTTTTTCTTCTTTTTTTTGCAGAACGATCGCGATTTTTCGGGAGTGAAGGTGAGTTTATTAGGAGTATCGATTTGAGGTAAATATTTTGTTCAATATATACAGAACACACATAATACACAACAAGGAAAATACACAGACAGAAACAAAATTACAAGGAAATATTCGCTACTATATTCGCTACTATACTTCAACTTCACTATATGTTTTATGTTGCACCATGTTCACCATTTTGTCTCTGTGTTTCACCCTGTTGAATTATCATGACATCTTCGGATGACATGATAACTCGGCGTTGTCCTTGTCCCCCTCTTCATTGACTGAGCCTCTACGTGGCGAAGAGGATCAACCAGATTTTTTCTTCGTTTTCGAAACGACGAAAATACTTCTTTGAAATGAGAAAGGGTTTTTCGAAAAATTTGGGCTAATCAGTCAGAAATATAAATAATATATGTACAGCTTTCAGGATAAAATTGCATGGATTTCGACAGCGTTACAAGGATGATCATGATAATTTTTACATGTTTTGATTTTTTAATCGAATAAAAATTGTTGTTTCGTTTATTTTTACTGGATTGGAATAATTATGGACTCTGGGAAAAACTTCAGTCAAGAATTTAATTTTTTATAAATGGAAAATTGGTAAAATCAATCAAATACAATTATTTTATCATTATCAATCTTGTTTGGAAAAAAAAACGGAAAGGAATGTTTAAGAAAAAAATAACTTTTGGTTTCCGGAAATACTACTTTTTAAGTGTTGTTGAATCGCTAGAAATGGTCAGTTTGACCCCATATTCCTAGCATAAACTTAATCTGCAATAAAGTTGAAAAAGAATATGTCAGATTTTCGAATATTTAGAGTTTGAACATTTTATTATGCTGGGAACTGCAAAAAAAAAGGATGAAACATTTAAAAATCTAAAAACCAGGAGAAAATAATCGCGTCACAAAATGTTCATATTCTTCCAAATCTTCAATGTCTACAAAGTTTTCATCATCTTCATTGTCATATTCAAAAACTGCAAAATCTTCTTCTTCTTGAAATCTCAAAATAGGATCAAAAAAGGCAAGTGAGGCAAACTTCCTTACATTCATTTTGTGATCAATTCTCACTCTTTTTCTGAAAACATTCACTTATATTCGAAAAATGTGTTTTAAACCTCACTCACCTATTATGACTTGGATGTTTGATCCTTAACAAGTCTAGGAGTTTTTTATAATCAAACCGTATGTTGAAGTAGAACCATTTACAACTGTTCAATTGTCTAGTTCCATTTTGCCAAAATTTGATGAAGTTGAAAACATCATATTCTGTGATATATTTTCCATTAAGGACAAGATTTGATGCAGTAAGCCGACACATTTGTTCATAGTTTAATTCAGGTGTATGAAAACCGACTTTATTTTTAACTTCATATATCTGAAGACTTGGTCATTTCTTAATATAAAAGTTTTAGAAACCTGAGGAAGTCTCGCAATAGCTTCACTATCGGCTTCCACACCTCCAATTCTCAATCTATTCAGTGGTTTCCGAAGTTTTGTTATAAATTGCTCACAATTAGTTGGACCATTCAAATTTAGTTCTTCCAAACTTCTCCAACAATGAACATCAAGATCAACATCCATCGGAATCTCCGAACGGATAACAATGTTTTTCACATTATGTTGATGAATATGTAACAATGTTTGGTAATATTGAATAGCATGTTGAAACAAGCTTTTTGAATCATCCAATTTTATTTCCCAGAACGCTCTACCATTTTGATTAGTACTAAAAAATTTTCATTTTTCTCGAAAAAATATGTTAAAAGTTATACCAGGACATAATCGGATCCTTGTAGAGGCGTTGAAACCGTAGAAAATACCCACAGTATTCAAGATCTCCAAACATTTCTTGTGATTTCGAATCAAATATAAACGCAACTCTTTCAGTCATATACCATTTCCATCGAGCAAGAGTAGTTTCCGAGAACCATAAGCTATTTCTGTTGACAAAACAAAAAATGAGATTTTTCTCTGAGTTGATAAAACTAACCTAAACTTCTCTTCTTCCTCGTGTGTCCCCAAATCGGAATGAAGAACCATAATCGTAATTGAGGTTTCGGTGAAATAAAAAAATGTTAACCCATACAAATAATTTTTGGATGATTTCGCCTCTGAGTTACACAACTTTGAGCAGCAGGAGAATTTTATTCTGAAATTAAAAATTATAGATGATACATTCGAAATAATTCACCTATCACGTGCTGACATTTTATCAATAATCATGGATCGTATTTCATATAGCATCTCGAGAAATTGGAACATTTTCACAAAAAATACTGAATGTTTTATAAAGTGAAGAATTCTATATATGGGAAGTTAGTGGAATCAATCAAATATAGTTTTTTTTGTGGAAAAATTGATATCAATCTTGTCTCGGAAAAATATAAAGAAATATAAAAAAAATAATTTCTGGTTTCTGGACGGGGAAGATAAAAAAGAACTCTACCATATATACTCAAACTACAGGTCAAATTAGAAAATATAATGCAAAACGTGATTTAAAAAAATGTTAAAAACAATGTCAAAAAAAAATTCAGTAAAATTTCTCCTCATTATTTTTGGATTTCAATTATTTTCAATGAAAATACAGCAGTCTTTCAGCAATAAAAAACATGTGCCTCAATTAAAAGGTAACATTTTTCGAAAAATGATTTAAAAAATGCTTTTACCATCCCAGAAGGACATTTAGGAAATTAAAAACAATAGCCAAAGTCTTCAGGAAAATCATAATTTTTCCAAAATATTTCAGCTTTTTATTTTTCCAGATATCGTTCTAGAAAAACTGGACAATTTTAATGATATAAATCGACTATTCTAAGCCGTATATTTTTACAGTATAATTTTTAATATTTTAAGTAGGGTTGCAAAACGGGTGCGACGGGTGACCCGCGACACACGCCACACCCGTCTGTTCGTTCGTTAGACACCCGCCACACCCGCCTGTTTTTTTGTTTGACACCCGCCACACCCGTCTGTGTGTGGTTTCATACACGCGACACCCGGCTGTTTGTGTGTATTTTCAGGCGGGCGTGTACGGGTGCGGGCGTGTACGGGCGTGTATGGCGGGTGCCGGGTGTGGCGGGTGCCGGGTGTGACGGGTGCCGGGTGTGGCGGGTGTCAAACAGAAAGAGGAGGACGGGTCACCCGTCGCACCCGTTTTACAACCCTAATTTTAAGTATCTCTTTCATAATACTCAAAGTGTAGATCGTCATATTATTACCCATAAATCAAGAAAATTTTCTAACTTTTTCCTTGCCAAATCGTCCAAAAACCCTCCATGAGATGAAATCGTTGATAGCTGTGAAAACAAACACATTAATAAAAACATTATTATTATTAATAATACATACATTCATATACACATATACAAATCTAAAAGATAATATAAACCTATCTCTCTTTATGATTTTAAGGCATGGTTTATAGATGTGTTCATCGTCGTTTAGTTGTTCATCTTCTTCTTCTTCTTCTTTTCTTCCTCGTACATAGCAAATTTTCCTGTTCGACTTCAGAAATTTTTTTTTGGTTGGTTTTTAGTTAGTCATCCTATCTTTCTATATCTTTATGTTACGTTTTGATTGGATTATTATTATTTATCCCATAATTTGAACTATTTCAATTTTTTCCTTGGAGAAAGTTATGAATCTTCATCATCTTATAATTTTTCCGCAATCTTTTCAAGTTGTTGTTTCATTTGTCACTTTCACTTCTGAATTCCATAGTCTTTTTAATCCATTTTTAAACCGTTAGAGTGATCTTGTTTTCTATGAAGGTAGATATACTTAGTTTTCTTGAAAGGTTTCTAAGAGATTTTTTCGAACCGGTAGCTGAACATGTACATTTTTCATTTTTGACTTTTTGACCTTTTCTAGCTTCCAGAATTTTCAAAATGGTTGGTTTATTGGGTTCCCGGTAATGTTTGGTTTTTTTTGTAGTTTGAAAAGCCCTTTTTG
Source organism: Caenorhabditis sp. 38 MB-2015 (assembly GCA_900536415.3). Taxonomy (NCBI): domain Eukaryota; kingdom Metazoa; phylum Nematoda; class Chromadorea; order Rhabditida; family Rhabditidae; genus Caenorhabditis; species Caenorhabditis quiockensis. The sequence continues at coordinate 5,345 of LR548947.1, forward strand.
AGAATTTTTTAACAAACAAGAAGGATTTCCAGGTTTACATTTTCTCTAGAAAATGTTCTACAAAAACTGGAGCACATTGATAATGTATTTGTTCGCGAGATTTTTTTTTCGAGTTCAAAAAACATGCGATTTATCTATACAAATAAACAAGTGAATATTCATATATTCATTTTGGGTATCTCTTTTTTAACTTCATAACTTTTTTCATAAAAATGTTGGGCTGATAAAAACTGAGTCAATCTCTATGAATATATCAAAAATTGAACCTAGAAACTGACAAACCTCTTTCTCAGAACTTATTCAATTTTTTAGTGTTAGATATCTACATCCTCTCTTTTTTTACTAAATTTTTTAGTTTTTGAACAACAAAAACTTCCTAAAAAAAACCATAAATCGAGAAAATGAATCAAGAAGTAACCTTCATTAAAAAGTTTATCAATTATCACTTTCATTTGTTCATTTCCTCTTCCATTTTCTTAAAGTAACACAAACTGTTTAGTATCCAGCTTTTCTATAGTTTCGTATTACAAAAATGTAACCAGACAAAATGATAATATGATTCCAGACAATTTACTATCAACCAATCATAAAACGTGTACCCAGAAGTAACCTTCAATAGAAAGTTTATCAGTTATCACTTTCATTCAATTTCCTCATACCCATTTTTTTGGACTATATAAGACCAAAAAAAATTAATGTTTCAATAGAAAAAACTTCCGTATCGCTTCTTCTTTTCTTTTATGTTCAACACTCACTTCACATGTTTTTCTTTAGTTTAACTTTTTTTTTTTTTTTTCTGAGAAAAGGAAAAAAAAAAAAAAATTTGACCTTCGATATTATTAGAAAGTTTTATGCAACCCATTCATCTGGTCATAGCTTGATCTTCTGATTTTTTTTTTTGTAAAGTGAAAAGAACTTTGAGATTTAGAACTTGTTTTTTTGCTGAAAAATCTCCAAACAATAGGGATTTGAGGAGGAGAAGGAGAGGTCGAAGCTGTTTTTTGAGAATAAGAAATTTTCCTGGTGATGGTAGAAAAATTTTTAAATTTTTTTCAGAAGAAATACGGATTTTGAAACCATTTTTTGAAAAATTTCGTTTTCTGAAAAATTATTTTTTTTTAGAATTTTGGCAAGTATTTTTATATTCGAAACGTCCTTCTGCTATGATAGAAAAAATTCCAAAATTTAATTTAAAAAAAATTGAATTTTCAAGAGTATTTCAAACAATTTAATAAATTTTGAGACAGACACAGTATTTTCAGAAAAAAATTGCCTAGAAAATTTTTGAATTAATTTTTTGAAGGACCTACAAAAAGAGATCCCGCATTAAAAAGTGTCACATTCAACCTATTTCAAAAAATTCCCAGCAATTTTTTCGAACATTCATTCAATTCCACTTTTTTCTGAATATCTTCAAAAAAGAACGGCGCACATTCTTATTGTATAATATAAAACTATTGTCAGTTCCAATCTCTTGATTTTCTAAAACATCATGAATCATCATTAGAACATAAAGCAAAAAAAAAAAACTTTTTCGTACAGTTTTGTCTTTTGTGTATTGTGTTATAGTTTACAGTGTAAAACTTCCATATATCTGACCTTCTTCATTGATAATTTTGTTATTATTATTGTTATTATTTTTCCAGGTAATGTTATGATTCCTACTACGAATTTTATTCTCGCGATTTTCATTCTTAATAACCTGATTCCTAATAATAATGCTGATATTCATCGTCAAATGAGCTCTTTGGAGCTTCAACATTTCTTCGGGACAGAATCTGATATTTCTCAATACTTTTTGGATGATTTCGAGATTCTTGATAGTCATGAGAATGGAAGTTTTGTGATTCTAGTGATGGTGGAGGGCAAAAAAGAGAAATTCGAGATCTCCGAGAAGACCCGATTGCTCGCCAACCATTATAAAGAAGAAAACGAAGACAGAAAAATCTGTATTTTTGAAGGAAAGAGTTTGGATCGTGAAAACACACATATCGCTTTAACTGGATGTGATGAAAAATATGTGAGTTTTTTTCTATATTATTCGCTTAGACATTGAAAAAAACAACCTTGATGTTGATCAGCATCAAACTTTTAATTGAATAGTATAGGTTTCACTTAACGACCCTATTGTAAGCGTTAATGGATGGTGAAACTTATTTAAGAATATATATGTTAAAGTGTTTCTAGCCAAGGAAAATGTTTTTTATAAAATTTGGGGGAGGGGGGGGGGGTTTAATAATACGCAGAGAGCTTTTTGCTATCATCAATCAAAAAACCTAATTTTTTAAACCCAATTTTTGTATGAAAAATATTTATAGTTGGTTTATAGGGATCCCGGTGAAATTTGATAATCTCAGAAAATATAAAAGAACCTTGACTTAAAAAATATGGTCTGAATGAAATTAAATCAGAAGAAAAAACGAAGTTGAAAACTTGGATCCTTTCAGCGCAAACATTCTGAATTTTTTTGAATCAAAATTTCTCAAAAACTAGGCTATCAGTAACAAATCCCTCGAGGGTTTATCCTAAAAAAAAATGTATCACCAGAAGTGATGAAAGGTGTCTAGTACCAACTTTTTGTGTAGATCTCCTGGACTATTCATTGATAATAGAACCTCCAAAGAACATGTAACCTTCACATTCAAACACACAAGGTATTACAAGATTCTTTTTCATTCTTGTAACTTTATTTTATGTGAAAGCTCAAATATTTCTCTGGGACCTTCAAACTAAGATAAAACCAGTTTTATGAAGATTATATAAGCCTTAAACAAAATAAGTGACAATCTGGAACCATAATAGAAATTTTGTATGTTAATTCTGATAAACATGTGAATCTGTCAAAAGAATGTATTATTAGAAGAAATGAGAGTTTTTTTTTGTTTTCTATGTATATTTCCTGGAATGTTTATTAATATTGGACCCTAAGTTAGATATTGGAACCCATATCTAACCCTCTTGTTCATTTAAGATCCTCTTCCTGTTCTTAGACCCTCCCTGTACAATATACCTTCATTTTTCTCTGCAACTTTATACTAGGATGGAACCGGTTATATATATTTTGAAGCTAACAGACATCTTGAAAGTCTTTCTACTCCTAACGCACATTTTTTTCAGAACGGCATGATTATCACAAACGATGGAGAGTTTCACCTTATCCAATCTCACTATCAAACTGGTAAACATATAATCCATAAAAGAAGCATCGAATCAACAAAACATGAATGTGGCTTTGATATTTCACAAGATCCATATCCAGAAGATCGCCTAGAGATTCAGATGAAAAGCTCCCTAATGAAACTAATGAGTCATGATGTTCGAAGATCTGATAAGAAGACAGAGAAGCTTACTATTGAACTAGCTGTGTTTGCGGATGATGCGATGTGGCAACATTTCAGGAAAATGTATGGAAATGATGCAGATGAGAATATGCATACTTTCATCATGGCTGTTGTCAATAATGTGAGTAAAACCCCCAAAAGTCAAAATAATCCAGAAAAATGTTAGAATATATCTTCTCATTGTAATTCAAAGTGACAGGAACAATCACTCTTCATGTTCCAATCATTTTTTTTTCTTTCAGATTGATGTTCTTTACACACAACGCTTGTTAAAACCACGTGTCTCGATTAAAATTGTGAGATATGAAGTTTTGAAAGCTAATCCGAATGGGAATATGAAGCAATCGAATGGAGATGTTGATAGATTACTTGATGCGTTTTGTCAGTATCAGCATGATATTAATCCGCCAAATGATGCGGATCCTAGACATTGGGATCATGCGTTGTTGTTTTCTGGGTGAGTGTTTTACGTGTAACTCGGCTAATAGTTCGTTTGGCTCCATATTTTACACAGTTGTGCTTAAAGGTATCAGAATTGTGTTCCAGTTTTGTAGAACGTTATATTAAGAAATTAAAAATTAAAAATCAGCATAACCAAATAAAACACATACATAGTAATCCAAAAATAATGTTATACTTTTTTCAGTCATGATCTTCATCGAAATGGCATCAAAACAGTGGCAGGATATGCTCCAGTCAAAGGAATGTGTAGTGGGGTCAGATCTTGTACCATCAATGAAGGACTTGACTTTGGCAGCGTCTTCGTCGTCACCCACGAACTCGGCCACTCCCTAGGAATGTATCACGACGGGGACAATACATGCGATCTAAAATGTTGTATAATGAGCCCATCAGTTGGCAGTGGCAAAACTCATTGGAGTTTCTGTTCAGTCAATGAAATGGCGACATTTATCGGGCATATGGGAGAAGCTTCTCGACCTCCGAATTGTCTTCAAGATGTACACCATGAGACTTTTGATAATTTCAAAGATTCTCAACCACCCGGGCAGATTTTTACACTAGATGAGCAGTGTGAAATCTTCCATGGACAATGTTGGAAGCATGAACTAAAGGATGGTCAAACCATGTTTGATGTCTGCTCAATGGTATGGTGTGGCAATGGTGAGGGTGTAATTCGAACCGCCCATCCAGCTTTGGAAGGAAGTTATTGCGGTTATGGAATGGTGTGTAAGCAAGGCAATTGTATAAATTCCAACCAAATCATGAAAGTGACCGTTGGCGGGTGGTCAGATTGGAATAACAACCCAAGCGCAACCTGCGGCGGCAAATGTTCTTCTTGCGAGATCGCCGGACAAATCCGAGTCACTAGAAACATCCGACAATGCAACAACCCTAGCCCAAACAATGGAGGAGCTCCATGCAGTGGCGATGAAGCCAGAGGTGTTGTCTGTAGTAAAGAAGTCTGCCGTGGCGAGAGTATCGATCGATATGCGAGCAAGGTCTGTACCAAGCTCTCTGATGAAAATGCGATTCCAAATACTATCCTGTCAGGAGAAGGCATGCAATTTGAACAAGCTATGTGTAAGATCTGGTGTCTTATATCTGGCTCAACTAACATTCGAACTGTCTCTAATTTCCCGGATGGAACACCGTGTGGTGTTAACCAATATTGTATCAAGGGAGAATGTAGAGCTCTTCGATGTGGAGGATCTACCTTAGCATTCAGTGAAGCAGATTGTCCACAGGTTACGAATAAAATCAATCCATATAAAAAAGATGAGAAAGAGAAGCATCCCCCGTTTTTCAACGAATGGTCAGGTTGGTCAGGCTGGTCGGAATGTGTAACCTATGATTGTCACACGCCTGGATTAAAAGTTCGAGTTCGTCGTTGTTTTGCTGGTGTCTGCAATGGTCAAATGAAAGAGCGAGCAACTTGTCAGAAACCATGTGGTCCTGTAGCTGAGACAACTGTCCCACCCCAACAGTTTTATCGAAATCGGGTGGCGAATCGAATTGTTCTTCGGCAGTGGAGTGAGTGGTCGAGTTGTAGTGTAACATGTGGTAAGGGAGAGAGAATCAGACGACGGGACAATTGCCTAGGTTCAGGTAAGGGTTATGCTCATTTTTATACTTTTAAAAGTTTGATTTCTTTTAGAATGCTCTGAAACATCAACATGCACTCAACCGGCTTGCCGAGAGATTTTCAATGATGCTTGGACGGCTTGGTCAATGTGGTCGGATTGTTCTGCATCTTGCGATGGGGGAAATCAACTTAGAAAACGGGCATGTTTCAAAACTCCGTGTAAAGGAATGGATAGTGAGATTCGTGTTTGTAACCAGCAGGTGAATAATTGTTTTGTTTTTTGGATATAGGAGAAGTCTGACAATGTGGAAATTCGTCTCTAGAATGAAACATCTTGAACTTAACCCTTCTAGATATCCATTTGAAGTTTCTCTAAAAACATAACTCATGATTTAATATCGGACCTTGATATTCAGAAAATAATTCTGAACTAGAACCTGGAAAATTCTCTGATTTGGATAAATGTTCTGGTTTGTTGAGTACATACCTTTGTGTGACTTATGATACATTTTTTGACTCTAAAATTTTTTTTTTTCCTCAAAAAAACTCGAAACCACAAGCTAGACCCAAAAAAGTAGTACATTAGACGGAAATAAACATTCAAACAGTTTTTCTGAATCAGATCCTAGAAAATTCTACTTGCGTTCTATTTGTAGAAATTTTCTGGCTTGTTGAGTATGTTTTTGAGAATAGATATATAGGCCTATTTTTGAAAAACCTTATACAATTCAAGAGAATTGTTTCAAGAAATTTCTGTTCACAAATGAAAAAAAAATATTCCCCCGGTAAGATAGCAAGGTTTCATTATCAATAAGGTCATTTTTATAGTTTTTTGACCTTAAAAAAATTTATTGAAACTAAATATTGAACCCTTGTATCATTTAGGCATCCCTACGCTAGAATAGAACTAGTTTATTAGTATACGAACCTGACCTTTCAAATAGTTTTCAAAAAAAAGGTTCCAATATCCGTTAATTTCTAGCACAAATAATGTACTAGATAATTTTTACGACTTATAATACATTTTTAAAGATTTTTTTTTTGATACTCGAATCATTTTGACTTAAAAAATCTCCGAAATCAAAAATTGAAGCCATTTAGAGATCCCTATATCAAACAAGAACTAGTTTATTTTTCAGAAATGTGGACCACCTGGGCTTTGGACTGGTTGGTCTACCTGGTCCTACTGCACCTCGAAATGCGGATCTGGACACCGAACAAGACGAAGGAGATGTTACCAAGGATTCTGTCAAGGGGATGATTTTGAAGAGGAACCTTGCTATGGAACACAGTGCTAAAAAATTGAATGTTGTATTTTGTTGTCCTGAGTATTTAACGGGTTTCATTTTTTTGACTTTTTGTTTTCATTTTTTGTACTTTGCGTTTCTTTTGAATGAAATGTGATAGATCTATTTTTGTGTCAGCTGTTCAAACTTTTTATCTTTTTGTTTTTTCAACTTCACTTTTGAGACATTTCTGCTATTTTTCGACAAAATGAAACCACAAATAAGAGAAGGTGATTATTTTTATTTAATGGGACATGTTTTATTGCCGGTTTTTTGGCGGCAAAAATTACACATTTTGATTTTGCGCCGTTTTCCAACATATGTTTTTGACGATTTTTCTCATTAGATGAGAGACTTTTTTCTTGTTGTTTCGGAGAAGCTCTCATAGCAAACATTTCTTGATTTTTTTTTCAAATGGGTGAGGTTTTCTCAGTTTTTTTTCATCCTATTTTTGTAGTCAAAGTTTCAGATGAATATGGTAATGGATTGGTGACTTCAACTTTCAATCGAGATGTAGAATCAGTGTTGTTCGCGGTTTTGCTATTTTTACTAGGAGGTCTTGTTTTATTCATCTCCTGCTTCTTCATTACAAAGTGTTTACAATGCTATAAAGCTCGACAAAGAAGGTAAGTAACTGCTGAATTTTCTCCTAAGGTTAACTTTATAAAGCCTAACCCTAATGTGAGAACTATTAAGCCTAAGCCTAATCTTATGGTTTAATTAATCGAGCCTGAAACTAAGCCTAAATCTAAGGTTGATATTTTCAACTCAAGGTTAAACATATTGGGCCTAAGTCTCAGCCTAAAGTTGGATATATTAAGACTATGACTAAGCTTAAGGTTAAAATTAGTTGGTCAAAGATTATGCCTAAGAAAGTTTTAATTAATTAGGTCTAAGCCTAAGATTTGAATTATTGAACCTAAGGTAAAAACTATTAAGTTTAAACCTAAGCTAAATTTATTAATACTTTGACTACTTTGACTAGGGTTACAATTATTAAGCCTGAACCTACGAATAAGGCTAAAATTAAAAATGCACCTATTGGCCTACTTTTAAAAAATTATTTACAAAATTTCTGATTCTCGAATTACATTTTTTTAATCTCCAAAAGTATTATACATAGTATTAGTCAACTCTATATCATTTCTATCCTATTAAAAAAAAAACAAAAACAAAAACCTATCAACAACAAATATTATATTTGATATGCGTATGTGTGTGGCCGTGTGGCCTAATGGAGAAGGCGTCGGTCTCCTAAACCGAAGACTGCAGGTTCGAGTCCTGCCTCGGTCGAAATTTTTTAAATCTTTTTTTTTTTGGTATAGCAGACCTCATTTTTCATGCATATAATTATAAAAGTCAATGTTAGATTATTGGAGGCTAATGAAGTTTTCAAAAAATTTTTTCAAAAAACTTCAAAAATCTGGAAAACAAACCTGTAATGATTCTTGAAAAGTCCTGCCTCGGTAGAAATTTTTTTGTTTTTTTTTTCATTAGCTATGTTTTTACAGACTCAGAAGAAAAGCTTTGGGTGAAGATGACGATGATGATGAATCTGATAACGAAATCACAAGTGACATTGAATTCGAAGATTCTCAACTCAGTCAAAACGCCCAATTGGTTAAATTATAAATCAATAAAACAACTGGTACATAATCTATGAACATTTATTACAACTTTTCGGACAATTTGATGCCATAAACCGGTTATGATTAGGATTATCGCACAGTTCTTTAAGAGCCCATGCTCCACAATACACATTTTTATCTTCACATCCAGGTTGGCAATACATCTTGGTCAATAGTTCGATATCAGTCTTCCCCATTTTCGCACGTTGTCCCAAAACGCTTAGATTCTTATCCGGATCAATTTTCGGAGTCATTGTAGCGATGGCAAAGTTCTGTGCACCACTATAAGCGTTATAGTGCATGATACTGTCATAGGCGTATTTGACACCATAGGAGGTGTAGAGTTTCGAATCAACAACGACGAAAGCGTCATATTGTTGAGGATTGATGTTACTCCAGTTGACGGTTATAAATTGATCACGATCATTGCGAAGTTGTTGGTGAGCCACGCCAAGAGCATGCATAGTTTCATGAATAGCTACACCTTTGTTCTGAAAATAAGTAGCTGGATATGAAATAATAATTTTTGGGAGCCAGTCAACTAACGTTCTCACATCCAAAACTCAAATAAATCGGATTCGCTGGGTCCGCTCTACCAACATATGAAAGACCGCAGCTGGAAATTACTCTTATTGGATATAGGACACCCCAAAACTCACAATGTAGGACTGTCCACCTTATAATACATAATATGAGAACCATTTGGAGCTTGAGCCAGCTCTTTGAACCTGATACAAGTGTTCTTCTCAATCTCATAAATCGCACCACGGACATCGTTTTTCTCCAAATCTCCTGGAAGTTAATATATGTACTAATTTTGTAGTTTTGAAGCAGGAAAATCTATGTACAGTAGTGATGTACTTGATTAAATCATTATAACATGGCTAAAAATAATCCGTTTGTCCTCATAATTTGCTCAGTTGTGCTCAAGGTAATCAGCAATGTGCTCCACATTTTGTGAAGCGTAGGTTCAAATGAGAGTGTTGGGAAAACTCTTAGTTTTTCTTGAGTATGTTTTTGAGATTTAGAATGTTTTTTTGGGTTGTTGAAACCATTTTCCTATTATTTTTCAACGACAAAAGAAACATTTGAATTAAAAAAAAAAACATTTTCAAACAACGCTCCACAAAAACTGGAGCGCATTGTTTATTACCTTGAGCACAACCGAGCAAAATATGGGACTAATTAATAATTTTTATAATCAAATTTGTTAGTGCACTGTTTTTAATCAATAAATCCTGGTTTCTCTTGAAAAATTGCGAGAAAACTTTTAAAAATATGAAAAAAGCTATCCTTTTGAAATCGAACCAAATTTTGCTCCACACAGCTGGAGCACATTGTTTATTACTTTGAGCACAACTAAGGGTACTATTTGGAGCAAAATTTCGATCACTATTTTATATACCTAATGAATCATCCATAACATATCGAATAGGCGAGCTTGGATCCCATTTCTTGATCAAATTTCCCTCAAAATACAAAGCTGATTTCCTCGCTCTACTTATTGGGGTGTCCGATGTCGCTGGTGATGTGGATGTGGAGTTATCATCATCAGGAAGTGGTATCTCATCATTTCCAACGCCACCCTTGTTCAACTCATTGAGCAGGATATTCGCTTGCTCTTCGGTGAGCATAGTATCAAGGTCATACACTCCATCATCCATAGGGGATACCTGAAAAATGCTTCATTAAAACATGTATGGGTATGTTTTCTAACTCACATCGGCTGCCAAGTTTCCTTTTTCTAGAAGTGCCTCTTTTAATTGAAGTGTTCTATCGAATCGTAATTGTACCACATCAGATGTATCTTTTCCAGTCACTTGTTTTTCGAAATTAATCAATTTTTCAGTGAATAATAGCCTTCTTTGCTTAGCATTCTCTGGTTGTTCCCGACATTTTTGTGACTTGCAAATATTCCTGATAATATTCCTATGCCCATCATCCAAATGTCCAAAACCTCTCGGTTTCACGAATTCCCTCAAATTCGGGTCAATTTGTGCCAACGGATCATCTATTTGAATATGAGGAACTCTCCTCAAAAATCGGCCGATCCCCCCATTCGACATTTGATTGATCATGTCTTGAAGTTCTCCTTGATCCGGGATTCTTCCACGTCGACAATTTGGATGTCCTGGAAAACGATGGCAGAAATGACGAATGTTCTGATGCCAGTCATGTGGAGAGAATTGACGATGTGATTTGTGGAAGTTGCGGAAGTCGGAGAGGATATCGCCACCGAATCTTGGTTGTTGGGGTGGCATTCGAGTTTCGAAGATTTGGATGATTTCTCGGACTGAAAGAAAAAGTCGCGTATATTTTTGTGATAAAAATGAACATGCCCAGTTTTACACAAAATAAAATTGTTAGTTTTGCTATCAGACCTCTGATTCCAATTCCGAGAATTCGATATTAAATTCAAGTGAAACTAAATGATTTATCAAGTTTCGGATATCATTTATTCACATTTACAGACGATCATCGCAAAAGTTGATCATCTATTTCTGTTCAGCTTTTCAGAATCTACAAAATAACATATTTAATGTCATAAAATGTATCTTTACAGATCTAGTATTTTCAAAATTACACTATGAGAGCTTTTTTTTTCGAAAAAAATTGAACTCATTAAACGAGACTCGTTCCATTTCATTTATCTCAGACCTCGAATAAGAATCACTATGAATTTTCGTCAAAAATAGATATTCTAGGTTTTGTTCTCATGCCAAAGAACCTTAGAACATTCATTGTTTTCTGAAAAATCAAAGATTGAGAATGAAAAAGTATATTTTTCCGAATCAAACGTCGGAAATCAATGTTCAGATTTACATAGGAAAGTTTTATAAAATTCTGTCAAGAATAATTATTTTTTGGAACTAGAACTACTTTATGAAAACTGAAAGGATATATTTTTATATAATCAATGAATTTTTTTCATGAGAAAATTGAATTTGATGATCTTGACCATTGAAAAAATATTATCAAGTATTAACAAGAACCCTCATGAAGTTTGATCGAAAATAATTGCAATAACCACCTTCTCCACCTCCACCTCCTCCTCGTCCACCGCCTCCACCTCCAAATTCATTGCCCCCAGGTCCTTGATGATGCGGTGGTGGTCCATGATGTGGATGATGTCGTCCACCAAACCCAGGTGGTGGAATCGGTGGCGGTGGTGGCCCCCACGGTCCACCACCACCACCACCACCCCAAGGTCCTCGTGGTGGTGGTGGGGGACCCCATCCTTGTGCCAATATAGGGTCCAAAAAAAGGACAATCAGAAAGTAGAACATTGATCGAAATGACCTTCGTTTTTTCAAGTTTAAATACAAGAAAATGAGAGATACGAGACGTAGAGATAAAAAACAATATGATTAGACAAAGTTTAACATTTCTTCGGTTGCTTGTTTTTTTAGTTTTTCGATGACTAAGTTTTGATCAACATGTTCAAAAACATTTGGTGCTGATAGAAGAATCCCCATGGTGCCACCAGTAGTAACTGTAAAACACAATTTTTTTGTTGTTGAAAAAATAGAAGAATGAGGAAATGACGTATGTATACTAACACTAACCAGCAAAAAACAGGTATAACAATAGTCTATCAATCACCACTGATACGAACATCCATTCTTCACGTTGCTGGAAATTATCGATTTTTTCTGGATGACCTTGTCCCGTTCAAAGTTTACCCTTTTGTAGTTGTTATCCTGTGTCAGATGGGTGGTTATATATTCAATAGCTTCAATCGCCTTTTCAGCTTCGCTCGAAAGTTTTTCTTCGGTTTGAGAAGTTTCACGTTTGACAGTTTGTTTTTGATGGTTCTTGATATTTTCAGCTTTTTTGAAAATTGTTTTAAAAGCACTTCTCAAGCTCTGTTGCTCACGTCGAAAGTTTTGTTGGGTGCTTTCTGGTCGCTGCATGGCGAAAAATATTGGGAGATATTTGAGGAAAATTGTTTTCACCCATTGGGGCATCATATGTGTGGCTGGACCGCGGAAGTAGACATTGATTATGATAACACTGACCTGAATATAGAATTGGATATGTATATCAGAGAAATGGGCAGATCCTAGTTGAAAATATGTGTATAAAAGTGGCTAAAAATGAACGAAGCTCTTTAAAGATGGGGTGAAAGGAGTTGACAAGTTGCTCTCAAACCAAAGAGCACAGTTTTAGGTTAAACTTTCGAGGAATTTTTTACCTGTTCGGTGAAAAATTCTCTCAAGAGTTAGAAGATCCAAATTTTGAGCAATAGCGGTTTTGTGTACATACTGATAATACATCAATAAAAATTGTGCATATTAGGAATCATATATTCTCATTTCTGAGGGGCCTATTCTAAAATACCTCGAGAACCTTCAATACATCCAATATTACGTAAAATAATTTTTTGTGTGTTTTTTCTCTAAAAAAAATATTTTTTCTTGGTATCTTTTTTTTCTATAAGTATCCCTTATATCTTTTCAGGACCTTCACACCATGTCAAAACTGCAAAAAATACCATAATAGTGATCATATTCATAATAAAAGTCATCAACAAATACTTGGCCATAAGCGGAATTGTAGAACTCGTTGGTGGTAAAATTTTTGAGACAACCAACAAGAACACCACCAACGCCAATAATATACTAATAGCCAATGTGATTTTCTCACTAGACTCGGCTGGCAGATAAAATACCATCATTGACAGAAACGCCATAAGCACTGTTGGCATGATCAATATCACTGTGTAAAATAGAGCTTTTCTCCGGATCTTGATTTGATAGGATATTCGAGATCTGTCATCGGATAAAATTCCTGGTGCATCCATCAAATCCCAAACTCCACTGGGAAGATAATCATTCAATTCAACCTAAAATTCAATGGTTTTAGAATATCCAAAAATGAAGAAAACTTACATGACGTTTACCAGAAAGATAATTTATTCGTAATTCATCTTTTCTAAATGTCCAAGAACCAAATGTCAATAAACACGCTTGTTCTAAAGAAAAACTGTATTTTTCTCCAGATTGTTGTAGGTTACCATCAAAGGGGAAGAATTCCACATCGATTAGACAACTGCTTTTATAAACAGCTGGAGGAACCCATAACATTTCGCCAGTATGCTCAACAACTACATTTGAGTAGAAGGAGACTAGATAATTACCATCAGCGCTAAAAATATATCTAGGTTTTTGATGTATTCCGAAAATTTTATTCACTTGTTGAACAGAACAATATCAGGTAGCCAAACTTTATCCGGGGGGACTCGGATAGTTTGGATACCATCATAGTCCCTAGGGTCCCAACGCATTTGGTAGTCATTCCATTTCATAGTAGGCCAGACATTTGTTTGCATTATTTGATTTTTCTCATCGACGTTGATTAGAAGGACAAATGCCAGGCTGAAGAATACCTGAACATAGGTAACTTAGTTTTTGAATTCAGATAATGAAGTTTTACTTCAATTGGATCACTAGAGGCATTTTGAACAGGTCTGATAAGTGAGTTGTAGCCTTCGAAAATGTTTGTTAGAAGTCGATCCTCTGCAGAAGGCATAGCAGTTATAAATTCTGAAATAAAGAAAGTTTTTTTTAGATTTTTGTGCTCAACTTCATTGGTCTCTAATCAACTAATATGAACGTTCACAATCATATACATGCAAAAAAAAACATTTAAAAAATTTCGACCGAGGCAGGACTCGAACCTGCAGTCTTCGGTTTAGGAGACCGACGCCTTATCCATTAGGCCACACGGCCCACACATTTACGGAGTAGCTGTCGGGACAATTTGTGGAGCTTTTCCGTTTCATTGGGGGTACAAAATTTTTGATGCAAAATTTCTTTTTTTTTGGTTTCAATGATAATTTTTATAGTATCAACTGCTCTTATTCCAAAAAATGCATATGAAATTAGCACAATCATATGCATGAAAAATAAGGTATGCTCAATCAAAAAAAAAAAAAAATCTAAAAACTTCGACCGAGGCAGGACTCGAACCTGCAGTCTTCGGTTTAGGAGACCGACGCCTTATCCATTAGGCCACACGGCCACACACATTTGCATAACAAATATCATTTATGTATATGTCTGATTCTAGCAATTTGATATGATATAATTTCAGAATTTTTCAAGTCACTATAACTATGATAAGCATATTCACTATCAAATTATTTTCTGAAGTCAAGTTTCACTATCTGTAAGTAAACTTTTTTGAAGCTTGTTTTCACGATTTCAGAGGTTCTGTTAGACCTCATTTCTTCTAATGTCTAATTTTACATATGTTTTTTTTTGAGTAGTTCTGAGAACATGGGTCATATTTTTACTTTTCAATTTTAATTTCGAAAAAACTTTTAAAAAATTTTTTTCCTGATTTCACATTAGTATCTAGAGCTCTTTATGTATTCAATTTTTCATTAAAAATATCAGTGTCAAATCATATACATTTTTTGTTGCTAGTTCTATAAAAATCCCATGTTTTATAGCATTCGCATAAACCACAATTTTCTGTATAAAGAAAGCCAAATTTTCCATATAAAAATATATGGACCCAAGATAATACCAAATACAAAAAATCAAAGAGTTTCACTCACCTCCAAATCCTAACACAAACAAAGTATTATACATGATATACATATTCAGTGAAAAAAGGTGTTTACATTTCATTAGAAGGGGAGGACACCCTTCCCTCAAGTATTCCTTTCACACACTTGAAAAATCAATTAATAACTGGCAAGCCACGTCAAAAACAGAAGGGATTTTCAAAGGAATTTCTTGATAAAAACCCTATCATTATTATTATTGGTTGATATTTTGAAAAGGAAACGATGACTCTTCTTGTTTCTATTTGTTGTCGTGTTCTTAAAAACATTCGTTCTCAAAGAAGAATTTGTTTTTCTTCCAATGACACTTTTCAAGAATCATTACAGGTTTGTTTTCCAGATTTTTTAAACAGAAATCATTGAAAATTCAGGCACATTATACTTCTTGTGGGACTTTTATGCCTAACTTCATTAGCTTCCAATCATATTACATGGACTTTTACAATAATATGCATGGAAAATGAGGTATGCAATATCAAAAAAAAAAAAATCAAATAAAAAAATTTCGACCGAGGCAGGACTCGAACCTGCAGTCTTCGGTTTAGGAGACCGACGCCTTATCTATTAGGCCACACGGCCACACACATATTCATATCCATAATCATTTATGTACATATATGTCTGCTTCTAACACTTTGATAAGATATAATTTCAGAGTCACTATAATTATGACACCTTTGAAAATGCATTGATCAATTGGGGAGTGGCAGTTGGAACAATTTGTGGAGCTTTCCCATTTCATTGGGCGTATATGAAGTTTGATGCGAAGGTCCCTTTTTTGGTTTCGGGAATTATTTCTATAGTTTCAACAGCGCTTATTCCATTAGCTGCTGATTCTATATACTTTTTGGTAGCTCTCAGATTTTTGCAGGTTAGTTTTAATATCAATAATTGTTTTCAGATACCTCATTCTAAATTAGGACCCAGATATAACATAAAAGATCACATACATAAACCAACTCAGTAAAAACAGATTTAAAGAACAAGAAATCAAAAAATGATACAGTCTTGGTTAAAAAGTCGACTGGAATTCTGAAAGTGACATAGTCAAAAAGGCCGTTCCTGTTTTATACATATTTTTGTGACAAGCTTCAAAAGAATCGGTTTCATTAGTTTTGTATCCAAATTCCACGTCTAGCCATAAATTACTCTTCAAAAGCCATGGTTTGTGGCCTGATTTAGGCATCTCCAGTCCTGTTCAAAGACCCAGACGTATTTCGCCATTGTTTTTGTTCTCAAAAACTGAACAAGGCAAATGGCACTTTTTTGATTAAAATGAACAATTGTTCGGCATTTTTGTGACACATTTAAGTGACAATGAGATGCTTTGTTCAGGGACAAAAATGGTACATTTTTGGTGCTTTGGAGGAATGGAGAACATAGGTATTTCTGGACTATAAGGAATGAACAAAAGGTATTGGAACTAAATTGAAAAAAAAAACATATTTGACAATTTTCTGAGGTGCAATCACAACAGCTTAAAAACATCCTTTTCCACAGTTTGAGCAAGCATTAAACTCAGAAAAAATTTGATAAAAATTCAATAAACATTATTGACATTTCGAGAAAATTCCCAAATTTTCAGGGATTCGCCTATTCCTCCAGTTTCACAATAATCGGACTAATATCCATGAAATGGTCACCCCTTTCTGAGCTAACAATCTTCCTTGGTACCCTTACAAGTTACGTCGGGATTGCCCCAACAATTACCAACTCAGTTGGTGGCCTAGTTTGTGAAAGCCTTGGTTGGCGTTGGGTCTTTTATTTACATGCAATTGCTGGTGTTACACTTTTTGGTGTTTGGTCAATTTTGTATGTGGAGAACCCTGAGAACACTAAAAGAGTCTCCGAAGAAGAATTGTTGAAAATAAAAAAGGACAAGGTACAACAAGATACTAAGAACAAAATACCCTACGCAGTAAGTTCCATATTATTCATTAATTAGATTATTTTAAAATTTCAAGAAAATAATAACAAGTCCAGTGATTTTGGTGGTTTGGCTTAACGCATTTACCATTGTATCAATGTTCTCATTTTTCACATTTTACATGCCAGTATACTACAAATCTGTGCTAAAATATAGCATCAAAGAAACTGGAATACTAACTGCCGTTTCAATTGGGTTTGCTATTCCTATACGAATCCTTGCTGCAATCATTTTTGATAAACTTACGTGAGTTCAGAGCATAGTTTCAGTGAAACTTGATTTTTTTTAGGATGTTCCCTGAACGTTTGAAAATCATTGTCTATAACCTGTTTTCTATAGGATTTGTTGGTTTGGTGGTCTCTTTAATTGGGTGAGTTGGGACATATTTACTAGAATGAAATCTAGTTAAAATTTTTTTAGATTCGTCGAAAATCGGACTCTAGTTTTCATTTTATGCCTCATCGCATTCTCAGTCTCCGCATGTAATTGCGGTAGTTACTACAAATGTGCCGAACGCCACTCACTGTACGAAAATCTCTTTTTTTTTCAAAATATAATTCATAATTCTTGCAGACAATATTATCCCTTCGTTATCTCCGTCATACAATTCATGAAATGTGTGGCATTATTCACTTGCATTGGGATTTATGCACTTTTTGTTTCTGATAATGAAAACCGGGTAAAATGGATTCCAGCTTTCCTTACTCTTGGTATGGCTAACATATTGGTAAATCTCAAGCTTCAATATTCTTCTAATTTGAAATTTCAAGGTCGCTAGTTTATCAATCTTCGTGTTAACTGACAAGCCAGCGGAATGGACGAAAATTGAGAAACCTAGTCCTCATATTGATTTTTCACAATTTGATACTCTCTAAGAACTAACAAGTGGATAATTTCCTGAATAAAGTTGGAGAATAAAGATATGATAAGTTTTGCATGATATTTTTTTAAAATATTAATGCCATTTACTGATTGTATCATATTCATATACTTTCCGGTAAATGTGAAATTTTAGCATGAAGTTTTGGCGTAGTGAAGTATTCCATAAATATATTAGTTTTCCAACAAATTACACTATTTCAAAATTACTCTATGGTTCTAAAAAAAAAAGTAGCAATACTCCTGATGAAAATAATTGGTATATCGTTTTCGCAAAAAACCGGAACACACCGAGTTTATTGATTTTGACGTGTTGATATATTTCAATCTAGCCGCTGTATTTTTAGCTTTCTTCGGAGAAATACAATTTGAAATTCTCATCACCAGTCGATTCATTGCTGTTTGAGCGAGCTCTCTGAGCACCTGAAAAATCAACTTTTTTTTTCGTTTATTTGCAGTAACAACTGCGAATTGGTCTAAAATCTCAGAAAGTTCTTCTCACCTGAGTACACAAATACTTTCGTACATCGGAAGGAACTGATTTGTCTTTGGAGAAACGCTCGTAAAGAGGTACCAAAATCAGCATTGGCTGGGATAACTGTCCCGAAGACTCATTCAATAGCCAGTTGTATTTTGATAGGACTTCATTCACGTTTACTCGAATCTCTTTTTCCAATTGTAGTCTCATACTATTTCTGATGAAGTTATTCATTTCTCAAGTTTCTTGCTGAAAAAAGTTAATCAGTCGATATCAGAAACAAAAGAGAATTCGACAATTTCAAAAAAAGAGTATAGAAAATTTGAAAAAATGTTCAGAATCTCGCAAGTTGATAACTGAGTAACCAGAGAATAGAAGGGTTCACGGATAAAAAATTATTAAAATATATATATTAGAAAGACGCGTAAAAAGAGATGGTGATAGAAAATAATAGGATAAATGTTAAAATGGCCTTCCTTGTTGTTTGTTTACACAAATATGGATGAGACACGAACATTGTGGCCACCTGTTTTTTTGATTGTTTGATCTTATTATGGCGCAACAAATTCAGCACTTTTTTACTAGGTTTATTGATTGAAGTGGATTTGATGCCATTTTGGGTTCAGTAATCAGTAAATTTTTGAAATAATTCTATTTAAGAACGAGGCAGGTTTTATGAATTATGAGACGTGAGAAAACGTAGAAATATTAGACGTGAAAATACGTGAAAATATTAGACGTGAATAAACGTGAAAATACGTGGAAAAAATTAGACGTGAAAATACGTGATTATATTAAACGTGAAATAAACGTGAAAATACGTGAAAAATATTAAACGTGAGAAAACGTGGAAAACTATTAAACGTGAAAAAAACGTGAAAAAATTAGACGTGAAAAAACGTGGAAATATTAAACGTGAAATAACGTGAAAATACGTGAAAAATAGTAGACGTGAAAAAACGTGAAAAATCCTAAAAAAAAAACTTCAAATCATTTTCTTAGGTTCAGGAGTAAAAAACCTTTATTGAAATTTTGACCAAGGAACAACTTGCCAAATTTTCTTACTCAAGATCTTCATTTTGGAACATCTATTGTCGAACCAACCCCAGAAAAATACCACTCGTGAACTTTCCCATAAATCAACCAAAAGTGTGCCTATCTCCAAAACCACGCCCAGGATTTCCTCGACCAAGTGATGCACTATTTTGAGGCCAACTCATATTGTTATTGTTTTGTTTATACCAAGAACGCTACTTTTTTTTTGGTTATTTTCTAGAAACTGTTGAATTCATTTTTTGAACTTTATATAAAATCTTGATTTTCTTGTCCGAATCTTCCGCCCACAAAAAAAAAATAGATTTACTTTTCTCACTGAAACTACAGATGCCAATTTGAAATCAAAAATACCCCCAATCCTATCCTAAATCTAGAAAATCCTAATTCTAGAAAAAAAGGATATGATAAATTACGCTTAGCTAAACTTGCTCATTTTTTCGTTTTCTTATCGGTTCTGTTATGAGAAATATTCAATTCATTCTTAGCGCCCCTATTCTTTACCTTAAAATTTCCATTCCTGAGAAAATCACATTTCGAACATTGATTATATAAACTTGAGTTATCAATTTTTCACCGTTTACATCCTTAATTTGAGTTCTGAAACAGAAAATTCATTTTTTTTAACCAGAAAACGATTACTTGTAAAAACTTAAAACGAAACTCAAAAACAAGAAATTAGCCCTTTTGTCATATTTTTGGGTATTATTCAGGAAAAATTGTTTTAAAAATTAGACCCCCTCCCCTTGGCCGGAAAAATTTTCTCTTTTGGAACATTTATTTTTCAATTTTTCTTGTTTTAAATTCATTTTTTCCGTTTTAGTCATTTTTTTTCACTTAAATTTCTAAGATACATTTTTATACCCAAGTTCACATCGAAAAATTGTCATAATCGAATTATTCGTTCCTATTTACTACTATGTATAAAATAAATTGTCGTTTTTTTTGCGATAAATATAGTCTAAAAATCTATTGAAAAGATTCTTATTTTTGAATATATCGATATTAAATTTTTTTTGCGTTGAAAGAATCATTTCTTTCCAAGAACTATGTCATGAAAAATTTTTTTAGGTACTCGAACTTGTTGTCAAGCCAAAACCCCACCAAGAATCATCATGGATCCATCTCGAACTCCGATGACTTCGCTCGAAGGATGTGAGGATTATATATCTGACTTCTTATCGAAACGTGAGTTACCTCGGCATTTTTCAAAAATAATCAATTTTTTCAGGGAAGCTCAAATTGACGGATCGGCGTCAATTATCACATATTCAAAAACACAACGAGAAGCTCACAAATGAAATTGAAAATGACAAGACACTGCGCAAATTTAGAATCGATGATGAACCCACAGGTATATCTTCCGGATGTGATGCTCGATTCGCCAACCAACTGCATAATTATCGCGGCGACGGTAGTCAGTTAAAGACACTCGATGAACGGGGATATTATGCGTTTGATTTTCCGCGGAACGTAAGTTTTTCCTTCATTTTTCTACAAATAAGCAAAATTTTCAGACGCGCCTGAACCGGACCGATTTCACCCGATATTTGATGCAACTTGGAGATGCTAAATCAGCTGAACGAATTCAAAAATGGGTTGACAACACGCACAATTTCACTCATCCTGGCGCGAAATTACGAAGAAGTCGCTCAGCTCCGAACATCCAGTTGAGTTCAATCCCAGAATTTCACCGATTCCCAAGAGGATACGATCAATGGGTCAAAGAGGTTTGTCATTTTTTGTGAAGAACATTGATTTAAAGAAAAAAATATCTAGAATTCACCTGTTTTGTTTTATTAACATTATTTTTTCAGTATTTTGAGCTGCACAACGTCGACCCGGATTTGAACCTCCCGCACGATTTGGCCTTTCATTACCAGGAATTTTCAAAGTCCTTGTCTTTGACTTTATCAAACATCTGCGAAACAATCGACCCAAATGTATGAAAAATACACCCATTCAAATAATTTTATAATTTCTTGCAGACGATCAAGCCGGGTTGGCAGCCGATTGACAGCATCCTCTTCAGCACTTTTGATAGACATTTCTATATTACGGTTCCATCATCACCTGATATGATCGCCCACATTTCCACAACCATTGACCAATATTTGCGCACCTTGAAGACGCTTCCTCAACAATCACGCGAACACTGGAAATTCTGCAATGTGGTGTTGTCATCCTCCGACGTTGCAAAATTCAGAAGGGCTCGCCACATTTGCACGAGAGGGAATCTCGATTGGTTCGTCGAAATTGACACTGGAAAAGTTCGTTTTTTCAAACCCTCGAACTCAATATCATTTACTTACGTGGGAACAACTAGAAGGTCTCATTGAGAGATGAGCATCACAGATATCCATTTGCAAATTTTGGGCAATTCTTGTTTTTTCAGATCGTCACACTTCACAAATCCTCATCAAAGTATGTTATCAAAATGCCGCCACAATTTGCAGCTATTTCAACTATAATAATGGAGTGTCGCTTCAGAGACATGAGTATGGTCAGTGAAATTTCACCACTTTCCAAGGTTTCAATATTTCGAATAATTTCAGAGTGAAGAACAGGTGGCGTCTGTAATTGCACAAATCCGCCAGCAAGGCAAGATTTTCGTTGTGGGATTCGACAACACCACACGGCGCCCTTCCTATGCAATCATTGTGAAGGAGAAGTCGGATGATGTATTGAGAAACAGTAAAAGATCCACGATCAAAACGGCTATTGTGAGTTTGATAATTAGGGTTTCGTGAAGTGAATGTTTCTTTTGCAGGTCGAGATT
The DNA here is from genome assembly GCA_900536415.3 of Caenorhabditis sp. 38 MB-2015. Taxonomy (NCBI): domain Eukaryota; kingdom Metazoa; phylum Nematoda; class Chromadorea; order Rhabditida; family Rhabditidae; genus Caenorhabditis; species Caenorhabditis quiockensis. Next base: position 27,334 of record LR548947.1, read on the forward strand.
GTCAAGCCGTCGCAAATACAACGTCCTCCGATGACAACTGTTTTTTGTGGCAACATCGCGTGCACAGGTTGTCACACTTTACGATCATTTCAAAAACCGACTAAAGTCGCGCCATAGAGAATGGGCACATTTGAATGATTAACTCTCGTCTACCGTCCAGATCTCAACTATTCACGTTTCTATCACGCTCCCATCCTCTCATTTTTCTCGCCATACTTATTCATTTGCCATAATACTACTTTCCATCTTTGAAACCCGATGACCATTACTCTCGTTATCCTTTTTCCCATTCTATTCGTCGATTTTCCAATGTTTTTGTAGATTTTATCATCCACTTTCTCCTCACTCTCTGTAAAAAAAAACTTCATTTCGAATTATTCATTTTTATTCATATTTTCACCAAGAATAAACGCATTTTTTCAAAAATTTTTGGTTATTCAGTTTTAAAAAAGCTATGACCAAAACATAGCCAACAAGAAATTTAAAAATCACTCACCTTTCTTCATAATAAACCAAATAAACAGCAAAATTCAACAAAAAAAGATATATCGATTCTCCCTCTTCGCACACTTAGAGAAAAAGAGTACATCATTCTCGCTCTATCTAACAACGCCAAGCTTTGTCCCTGTCAACGACACTCCGCCTAATGACACCGCGCTCTATTGTGTTTTTATTAAAACCGTCCAACATTTTTTCAGGGTTTTGAATTGTTTAAGTGATTTTTCTGAATTTCAGGTAACCAAGGATGTTGTCAAATAGAACATCGAAACTTGTGGTGAGAAATTTTTTTTTGAAAATTAAAGGAGATGGGTTTTTTTTACAGAAGAGATTCGCGTCGGCGGCTGCTGCTTCGACTAGAGGAGCTCGTGAAACCACATCGGTTTTGAGCAATGGATTGTCGGTCTCGAGCATTGAGCTTAACGGTGAGGTGGTATTTTTGAATAGGGTTCTTTTGGAAGCACATTTTCAATTTCAAATCACTTTTATCAATAATCTAAATCACCAGTTTCACATGATTTTTGAAAAAAATGATTTAAAAAAAGCTATAAAGAATCTGTTTTTAAAGCTGTGAAATAATAATGAAGTTCATCCAGGGTACATAAAATTCACCATTTTCCAGGCGCTACCTCTTCATTGGTCCTTGCCTTTCGTGCCGGAAGCAGATATCAACCAGCTGCTCAACAAGGACTCGTCCAAATCGTCCGTAACAGCATTGGACGCGATTCCCAAGAATTCCCAGGACTTCAATTAGTCTGGAACACCGCCCAAAATGGTGGAAAGATTGTGAGTTTTATTTTAAAGCGTCCTAGAGAAAAAAAAAACTATTATATTATTTCAGGCCGCAGTTTCCAACCGTGACATCCTCGCCATCCAATTGGATGTGGTTAGAGACAACGCTGGAGTTGGTCTCTCCCTTCTTGGACAGCTTGGAACCAATGCTTTCAAGCCATGGGATACTGAAGATGTGAGTTATTTTTTTTAAAGAGATATTTTTAAAATAATGAAAAATGAAATCACAAATTAATTCTGCAAAATGTGAGCGTTGATGAAAAAAAACTTCTCAAACTTCATGAGGTGAAGGAAAACGTAAGAGCGAAATCAATTCATAACCGGATTATTGTTTTGCGAAAAAATCTGATGCGATTCAATGATGTTTTTTGCTACTCGTTGCTCGTTGAACTTTAAAATAACTTCAAGGATATTTTTTATCATTTTATGAACAACGAATTTTCAACAACTGAAATCTAACAAAAAAATTGAATGACGTCGTTTAAAAAAATAAGCAGTGCTACTGTCACTCTTTCAAATATTACTTGATGAAACCAGGTTATTTAAAAGTTTCATTGTTAATTTTCAAAACTACCCACTCTTCCTGTTTTCAAAGATGAAACCATAACATTAAAAAAAAAAAATTTATACAATTTTCGAGCCATGCACATCCCACCAAACACGCCAATCCCGAACATATTATGTAATTTTCGCTTCAGTTTTTAAAAATTGTGATTGATTTTTATGTATGTTTCTAAAATGATGAACTGTGTTTTAAAAAAATCTATTAAGATCTCTTTATATGTAACAAATACATATCACAGAATTTTAATCATATACACTAAAAAAAACATTAGCAAATATCCTATTTTCCAGGTGAAGCACGACGTCATCCCATCAGAGAACACCTACTTGAGCGGATCCGCCTTCGTCCTCGAACAACTTCACGAGGCCGCCTTCCGTAATGGACCACTCGCCTACTCCAACTACGGAGTCAACAACGTCTCATCGAAGGCATTGTCGGAATTCGCCGCTCAACGATTGGTCGCAGGAGAGGCTGTTTTGGTCGGCGTCAACATCGACCACGAATTGTTGGTCAACGCCGCCGCTCAACAATTCCCACTCGCCGAAAACGCTGCGAAACCAGTTGCCGCTAGCAAATACTATGGAGGAGATGTTAGAAAGTGAGATTTTCATGGGTGAATTATTATCATCGAGCCTATATTTTTTATAGATTCTCATCGGGAAGTCGCACCTATGTTGCCATCGCCGGACAAGGATCATCCTCGAAGTCAACCAAGGATGTCGCCACACAAGCCGTCGTTGCTCAAATTTTGCAAAACGCCACTTCCAAGATTTCCAACGCCACATCTATCAACATCAGCTACCAGGAGAGCGGACTTGTTGGAGTACAATTCGATGCACCACACGCCAACATCAACACAATCACCACCTCAATCGTTTCGGCTATCAAGTCTGCAGCGGTTTCGGATATTGAAAACGTCAAACAAGCTGTGGCTAACAATGTAAGTTTTTTTTTGGTATTGAACAAAAAACATTTTTTTGAATGAGATAGGGTTTTAAGAAAGGATTAGAGACTAAACCAAAAATAAGGTTAACTTTGAATAGAATATTTCTTGAAGAAATTTTTACCAAGAAGTCTGGATTCGAAGATAATTTCATGTCATAATTTTCCGATTTTTCACGTATACGTGGCATCAAGAAAATACAGAAAACTAGAACCCCTATTTGAAGTCCAACTTTCATTCACACGTTCAAAGAAACATGTGTGTTCGTGTCGAGACCCTTCTGGTTTTCTAGAAATGTTTTTTCCTAGTTTTGAACACTGAATTATGAAGAAATAGTGAGAAACATTTGTGGTTAAAATATATCTGGGTTTTTGACTGTGAATCTCCAAATTCATCATAACACCTGAAACATTCAAAATTTAAAAATTAGACTTTCAATTTTTCAATAAGCTAATTTCAATTCCCAATTTTATGATAAATTTTTTAGAATTCGACGTTTGGGAACAACTTGACCTGAAAAAATGTTGAGGTTGAAAGTATTATAAAAATAGTATTATTTAGGTTAAAATTATTTAGTAAATTTGGAAACGGGGCTAAAGCTAAGTCTAGCAGCCTAAGCCTAAGCCAAACAATTACTATTGTTGAGGCTGGAATAATCATAAAATTGGTATCATTAAGGTTGAAACTGTTTATTAAATTTGGAAATGCACCTAAACCTAACCATGCCTAAAGTTAAAATTCTTGAGCCTAAGTCTAAGCCTGAGGTTAAAAAATCAGGTCTAAGCTTAAACGGTGGGTAAAGATTAAAATAATCCAAAATTGTGAAAAACGCGCAAAATAACACAGGAATCATTAGAATATACTCCAATTTTTCAGATCTTGACCTCCTCTCAAGATGCCCGCAACGTTGCCCTCGACAAAGCCTCCCGAATTCTCGCCGGAGCCGAAGCCAGCTCACCAGCCGAAATTGCCGCCGCCGTCCGAAGTGTCAACGCCAACGATGCTACCCAACTTTTGAAACAAGTCACCTCGAAATTGTCATTGTCGGCATACGGTAACCCAGCATTGGTACCCTATATTGATCAACTTTAATTTTCTTTGTCAACAATAATTTTTATTATTTCAGATTCATTTTTCTAGAAAAGTGATAAAGCGATTTTTTTTCGGCCAATTTGTTTTTTTTTGTTGTTGTTTCTCCGCAAAGTAATAATGTTACTCTGCGTCACTGCCATCTACTTATTAGTACGTTTGCCCTCGTTTATTTTCACCGAAAAAAAAACTTTTTTCCCTTCTTTGTCTACTTCCAATAGCCTGAAACCTATTATATTTCAAAAAAACATCATTTTGCTCCTTTCGCTTTTTTCTGGTCTTTTCTTCTCACCACTTATTACTACTTCTTCTTCTCTCTACTCAATTTTTTTTTGTTTCAAGTAGACATCTATAATTCTTTTATTTCCGGAATTTGAGTAGTATCGGTTACCCTTGCACGTTTTTTAAAAGCGATGTGAAATACTAGATTTTGCAGGTTCTCTGGTTCTGATGTAGAAATATGTACTTCATTCGTTTAGTGGAGTTTTTGTAGTATTTGTTTTGACCAGGCTGGGGTGATGTTAGTAAGTTATTTGAACTTATCTAGCAAAACAAACTTCGGTAAAATAGACTTTTTCTAATTCAAACGGTTTTTTCAAAGGATTCTCTAAATATTAGAACTACAAGGGTCCTAATTGGGTACCGTTCTCGAAAACACGGGGTGAAAAAAATCGACAAGTCTCTCTCAATTGAAAGAGGAAAATTTTTAGGTATAACATTCAAGGGATTGTTTGTAAAAAAATCTAGTTTCAGAGAATTGAAATTTGAGATCTTTTCACGTATCCTATACGTTGAAAGTTTCTAAATATTTAATTTATATTTTGTTTTTTCGAATACTCAATTTTTAGGTAACTAATTCTTCGAGGGTTATACCTAAAAATGTGCTCTTTAGGGTTCTCCACGAGGACCGGTCTGATTTGACTTTTGAAGTTCATTTTTTAAAAATTCACACGTGGTTGAAAAATATTTGTTCTTGTTTTTGATTCATTTCTTTTCGAAAATAATATTTTTTGGTTTATTTAAAGGTGGGGTAAAGGGACTCGGCAAGTGGCTCTTAAAAGAAAGAGCACATTTTTTTTAGATAAGACCATCGAGGGATTTTTTACGGAAAAGTCTGGTATTCGAGAAAAAATGTTCAAAGTTGAAAATTTGGAAACTTTCAACGTGAAAAGTTTTCAAATTTGTTTTTTCAAATGAAATTTACTCGAATACCAGACTTTTCCGTAAAAAATCCCTCTAGGGTCTTACCTAAAATAATGTGCTCTTTCTTTTAAGAGCAACTTGCCGAGTCACTTTACCCCACCTTTAAGATATGTCCACCAGCTCAATTTGACGATCTGTTTGGGATTTTGGACAACCTAAAACAGCCTGAAACTCATTCAGACCTCAAACGTTTTTTACTATTTGCAAAGCCATAGTTCAGTGTGTGAAAAGATTTTGAGCTCTGGAGCAAGCTGGCTCGGCCAGCAAGCTGGCTTGGCCTGGAACAAGGAATTTAAACCCTAGTATATTTTTTCTTGCCCCTGACACTACAAGCTATGAATTATTGAATTTTAGTACTCTTGAACTTGAGCTCGACAAAATATGGTCATAGCTCAATTTTTGGTTTCGTATATATCCTGATTTTTCAAAGTGCAACTTGTGACACGCTAGGGCCACAAAAGAATGACTAATAGAAGTCAGAGTTTTAGGAGATCATTTTGGCGAAATGGGGCCCCCAAAATCACCCCTAGCAGTGACATTTTAGCATGACAAAAGAATAACAAAACAAACTTTGTGCTAAGATGCGAAAATCTAAAGAATAGAACCATGCCGGAATTTCGAAGCATCTCCTTTTTTTTGTGTCACAACTTTTTGCTTAGCAACTTTTTGTCTGGAGCGTGAGTATTTTGAAACTAAATTAGAATGGCTTTTGTTGTGTTGTCTCCGGAAAAAAGACACCCGGACACTGAATGTTTTTTTTTTCCTTGTGCTTGAAGCAACTGAAGTTTTTTGCCTTCTCGCGCGCTCCTATTCATCTTTCATCTATTCTAAGTATTTGGCAAGGCAAGATTTTTTGTTGTGTATGTGTATGTGTGATCCTTTTGACACCATAATCGTCATCTTTATTATATTAAGCTTATTTTTCTCTTTTTTACGGCCAAAAAAAGGAAAATCAAATCTAAAATTCTCGAGTTTCAATCTCATCAAGAATTCATGAACTTCTTTCTCACGGATTGCTTACTGACATTCTACATTTAGCCTATTTCTTATTTGTTTTTCTGGTGGTTTATTTTCTGATCTTTTTGCTCTGGAAATACAGTGAAATTTCAAAAACTTGTAGAGTCAAACTCATAGAAATCATTGAAAATAATTGTTCACTACCACTTCATACTACAAACTCTATGTCACAAAACATTTTTTTTTTCTAATATTTTCAAAAATATTGGATTGTATCAGCATTGTTTTTTGGTAAATTCTTCAATTTTGAGTTATAGAACTCAAGAACTGTTTTTTTTTCTTCATTTGAAAAATATTTTTACCTTCCAAGAAGTACATTTTGGCAAAAATAAATTTGCTGAACATTTTTCAGGAAATTAAAATTTTCAGAACACAAAAAACTGGAGTTTTTCAGTTATTTTCTGGGCAGAACTGTGATAAATATTCGATTTTTTTGACTGTTAGAAATGTTACCGATTTTTTGAAACCGTCTATAAATATTAAAAATTGTTTCCTAAGATAAAAAAAAACATTCAAATATATTATTAAAAATTGAATAATAGTAATTAAAAAAATGAGACAATGTTCAACTGATTTCGAACTTCCAGGAATATTTTTGAGGATTTCAAACAAAACTGAAAGTAGCTATTCATTTTGTTTTTTCAGATTCTCATTTTTTTTTGATCTACTGAAATTTTTTTTATAATCAGATGACTGTCCTACTATGATGTATCCAATTTTGTTAGGCCAACTTAAAAAATTGCCCCACCAGGAGCAATTCGATCTGAATATTACTTTATATTTCTTGACATATTATATAAATTCACGTCGAATAAATAGTAAATATGTCCTTAGAATATTGCCAATTCATTTTTTCTTTGAGATTTTGCTACCATATGACAATTAAAAAAGAAAATTTCTGTAGATCAAAAAAAAATTAGGAGGTCTAAATAAATCTAATTGCATAACTACCTTCAGTTTTTGGTTGAAAATCTTCAAAAAAATGGACGATTAAATTTAAGATGAACATTTTCTTGTTCAATTGAATTTTTTTTCGAAAGTTAATTTTTAACATATCTATTGGGGCGTCCAAACAGCAAGAAAACCAAAAAAGTACCGTATCAATTTAAAGGAACATGCTGATTTTTTGCAGAAAAACTTACTTATAATACACAATGCATATCTAACTCTCGTTTTAAAAAAAATTGATAGTTAGCTGTGCAGTAAATTTTTCTACAAAAAATCAGCGTGCTCCTTTAAAGGTGGGGTAAAGGGACTCGGCAAGTTGATTTTAAATGAAAGAGCACATTTTTTAGGTGAAACCCTCGAGGGATTTTTTACTGAAAAGTCTGGTATTCGAGAAAATTTCATTTGAAAAAAGAAATTTGGAAACTTTCAACGTATAGCTCGTGGAAAGTTACCAAATTTCTAACTTTGACCAAAATTTTCTCGATTACTAGGCTTTTCGGTAAAAAATCCCTCCAGGGTTCCACCTAAAAAAATGTGCTCTTTCATTTAAAAGCAACTTGTCGAGTCCCTTCACCCCACCTTTAAAGTGATACGGTATTTTGTTTGTTGGTTTTTTTGCTCTTTGGACGCATAAAAAATCAGCGCTGTCCTACAATACAATATTTGAGGTCCTCATAAGATCGGAGCATCATCGTCCTATCGAGATATATTCTGATTCTCACCAAACAGATCCACTTTGTAACTCATAAACATCACGAAAACCTCACATTCTCAAGATACTGAAGATGTTATTGTTGTCTTTTTCTGATTGTATTCAAGGAGAATCGGCGAGATTTGTTCATCTGTTCACTTCACCAACCCAGAAGATGTCTCCTCTTTTTTGTGCTTCTATTGTCGTAGTCGTCGACACAAGAGGGTCTCTTTCTTCTTTGTGTATGTGTGCTTCTCCAAAATCTTTTGTTCATTTTCATTTTATTTTTTTTTCGCTTACCCCTACTTTTCGTGTAAATGTAAATGTAAATGTGCTTCTTCTTCTTCTACTACTTCTGAATTTAGATTCTGGATACAGAAGTTACACAAAACTACAGTAAGACTTGAGATCAAAATCACGGACTAGAAAAATTCGAGAAATCTCAATTCTGTTATTCATTTTGTTTTGAGAGTTAGAAAATGTATGTATGTGGTGAAAGTCAACACTTTTTTTCCCGCAATATATATTCACAATATTCGAGGCAAAACTCGTTCAACCACGAAAAAAGCCGGATTTCAAAAAAAAAAAAAAATTCTCCAAGAAAATATTGTTTTTTTTCTGGATCGCATATATTTCCAATATTTGGGTTCTTCTTTTCTCTCTTCTTCAAAAATAAATGATGCTAATTTTGTTTTTTTGTCTGTTTTTATTGCTATTTTTCATCTGCGCAAGCAATTTTTTTTTGCTTTGCCGTGTCCCAATGAAAAATGTGTATAATTCAATAACTGTTCTCATTTGCAGGTGGGTGGCAAAAAACGGCGAAAATGCAATTTTTCGCGAGCCAATGTTCTCACAGAGCTTAAAAACAAGTGTTTTTAAGTAGTTTTTTCACGAATATTTGCCTTTAGTATGTTTAAAAATACCTCTCTAACAAAAAACACAATTATTTCTCAAAAGTTCATAGACCTACGAATGAATAAAAACCAATGAGCTCAAAATTTTCTCAACTTTTTTGTTGTCGCATTTGACCTTGTATTGAACATTATTCAAGCATAGAAAAGTGAATTCCCAGAAATTGTTGGGGTTTGTGGTTTGGAAGAGAGAAAGATGCAGAAGCGAGAAATAAAATAAGTTTTTTGGAAGATTCTCAAAAATCTCTCGCACCTGAATTCTAATTGAGAAAAAATTTTGAATTTCTCTCAGATTTATTTTTGGTGTTTTCGGCTCCACAAGAGTCTTAGATTTTTACTGGATTTGTTTTCAAATTTTTCTGTTTTTCTGATTTTTCAGGAAGTAATCCCCGATAGCTTCTAAGATGATCCAGAAAATTCAGGAATAAATTCGAAAATTTTTCAGTTTTAATTTCAGCCCGACAAAGTCAAGAATATAATTTTAAGCCGAAAATTAGGACAAATAATCTGAATTATAACATCAGTTGCAAATTTCGAATATATCAGTCCAAAAAACCATTTTTTTTTAAATACATATCAGGTTTTCAAAAGTGGGGTTTACCCAGAACTTGACAAGTTTTTCTTAAATATCGGATCAATTTTGATATAAAAAATCCCTTAAAGATCGAGTAAAGAGACTCGGAAAGTTGCGTTTTTACAAAAAGTGTCTCTTAACAAAACTTGGCTAGTTTTTCCTAAATGTTAGATCAATTTTTATCTAAAAAAAATTCCTAAAAGGTAAGGTTAAAGGACTTGTCGAACTGCTCTTAAATGAAAGAGCACAGTTTTAAAAGTATTACCTCTGAAAGATTTTTTTAGCGAAAGTCTAGTTTTCGAGAAAATATTTGAACAAATACGTTGAGAGTTTTTAAACATATTTTTGGTAATACTATGAAAATATGCCCTTTCACCCAATTTTAAATAAAAATCGTAAATTTTAAATTTAAATTTAACCATGTGATTTCACAAAAATGAAACCTAAGTCGAAATTATGAAATTGGTCATCCCAATTTTCAAAGTCTCGGTATATTTTTTTTTGAGAATCCTGCACAACCGGATATCCAGAAAAATATAGAACCTAACAAGTCCATGAATAACCCTAATAAGTGTGAGTTAGAGTCTAGACAGTTAGAGAGTTAGAGAAACAGTGCAAAAGTTCCCACCACTTCTCTCATCAATAGTAAAACTAGTAATAATAAGGATCCAATTTCACCTCATTTCTCCAAATTTCCATTTTTTACTCGTCTTCCAAAATAAGAAAAAAAAAGACGACGAGGAAAATCCTCGTCGCAATTTTTTTCGCATAATTATCTGCAACGTTTTGCTCATCAAAAAAAAACTTTGTACTTCTCATTTTATATTATTTATTATTATTTTGATTTTGATTTTATTTCTAACGTGTTTTTTTCTTATTTTATTTTGAAAATAAAAGAAAAAAAAATGTTTTCTTCTCGTTGAAATCCCGAATGTCACATCATTTCCGTTTTTGTGTCAACTCTTACTCAAAATTTGCTTTTTTTCTCCTACTTCTCCTTCTCCGCCTCCCAAATAAAGTCAATTTCCTTTTGTTGCGAAAAAAAATCGCTGAATTTCTTTCGTTATTCGTCGAAGGATTTTCTATATTCGTCTGCTTTTCAATATTGAATATTCTATATTTTCAGCTTGATTTTTGTGAGAATTTGGATATTTTGAGAAGCAAGATTTTTTGGTGATTTTTTTTTTGGAGAGAGAATGATGTTATTTGAAAACCGATGAATTCAACGATTTGGAGTGTCGCCGGTTGAACACGGCGATTCGCAAAATGTGCTGCTGTACCAGGTTGCATCGTCATCAAATTCACTTGATCAGGTAGGTTAAAAATAACAACTTAATTTTCCCTAAATAATTCACACCAATATATTCTGGAGATTTTGAAGCACAAACAAATGTTTACTCACCCGAGACACCAAAAAACGAAAAACAATTGCATGACCTCGCTGCTCATTCTCATGCTCATTTTTATTTTTGTCCGAAAATGCAAATTTTTTTCTGTTTTTGTGCAGCTTGATACTGGGTATTCTTTTTTTCTCAAGTTGTCATTAAAAAATTTTTAAATTTTATTTTTTGTGTGATTCAAAAGATATAGAATGTAAATTGTGAGAAATATCCCTTAAAAATGAACTTTTTGATATTTGAAAATTGAAATTAGGATTTTGTTTTTATTTTTCAAGCTATAATTGAATTCTTTCAGAATTGTTTGTCAAGTTAAAAAAGTACATAAAATAAGAGTGAAATGTGAAAATTATTTCCTAAAAGTAGTATTTTTTAATATTTGAAAATAGAAATTTGGATTCTGAGGTACACTGTATTAAGAAAAATTCAGATTAGGAATTTATTTTTCCAAAACATTTTCACGTGTTCAAAATATTATTTTTGGAATGCTAGGATGAAATCGATAAATATAGAAAACCATGTATAGAATGTTTATTTTCCAAGTTTCGAAATGAAAAATCTATTTTTTTCCAAATTTTTTCTTGTTTTTAAGCGGTTTGATAGGATTTATCATACTAATTTCATAATTAAGGCTAAAATTAAGAATTTTTTTGAATGAGAATAAAATCCGAAAATGTTCCTTTGATATTTTAAAACTAAAAATCGAATTTTGTGGAGTTTAAACTTTTTTCCTCATTATTGTCATCTCACAAAATATGAATTAATTTTTCTTAATTTATTAAAAAAATACTAGACATGTAAAAATATGATTATTGGATTTTAATTTACAATTTCCTATTTTCAAAGAGAGAAGTTCAGATCCAAATGTATTTTTTCTAAAAATATTTGAACATTTTTCAAACCTCTAGAGTTGAAATATTCTAAAACATAACTTTCTTAATATATTTTTAAATTTTTTATGCAAAATTCAGTGAATTTATTTACAATATAACAAATGGGAATTACAAAATTACGAAAAATACAACTTGGTTTGTGGCTTCATTAAGAAGAACCCTCTGGCATTGGCTGTTTTTTGAGATTCAGTTTATCATTTTTGAAAATTCCACATTTTTGTGAACAAGGTAGCTCTCAAATTACTGGATTCAAAAAATCAAAATCATTCTTTGAGCTATTAGACCTCCTGATCTTTTTTGAAATAAGATCTATTTCTGTTCTATTTTTCTCATTAGCCCGTCTTCCCCCACACATCCCGGAAATTAGATCCTAACCTCGCTGAAATATTATCCAAAACAAAAAAAATTATGATTTTTTTTACAGTTATGGTATTGTTTCATGCGGACTCATTACAACGGGTTTAGTATTCACTGTGTTTGCCATATTTCAAAAAGAGTCACAAATTGGTAAAGTGTGGCTAGCCGGTCCAACGACAATGGTAGTTGGCTTGGTTTTGGCGGGAAAGGTGGTTATTGATTGGGGACCGGCTATGTTGCATGCTCGGGAAGGATCTATAGATTCAAGGCTGTTTGATCAGGTAATTCATCTAGAGGAACTCTTAATCCCAATGAAAATATTTTTTAAAGTTAAATCAACCGACGCAATTTGCACCTGAGCCTTTACGACATCCACAGATGAGAGTAGAACATGAACCAAAATGCAATGGCACTTCATCCAACACCAACATGGTGCAATATAATCATAGTTCCTCTAATACAACTGTACATTCACCTGTTGGTGTATATCCCCCACCTCATCAACCCCAACATCACTATATTCATAGTCCGATGTCGGAAAATGGAATTCCGAGAATGGTGGCTGGTGGATCTGGTCGATTACCACAAAATTCGATTGAATGTATACCAAGGAATATGGAAATGGAACATTCGATGCATCATTGTGGTGGTGGTGGGGCGACGATGCATGATCAACATTGTATGATTTATTCACAGTATAATTCACCGCTCAATAAATTTGTGGTGAGTTGCAACTTTTAATTCTAACGTTAGAAAAAATAACTTCATTTTGTAATCGAAACTATTTTTGTGTATTTACCTCGAATGATGAAAACATCCCTTTGGAAATGTGTGAACATGTCTACATATGAAAAAAAAAAGTATTATTGTTTATTGGTTTCAATTTTTACCTTTTTCGAATTTTTTGAAAAAAACAGACTTTTTGAATCTTTGTTAATATTATCATTGGAACCAGCACAAAAATTTGGTTAAAGGGACACCCCACATGATAGTGTTCTGACACGAAAAATGTTCATGCGGAACTTACTTGGCGCGGTGCCAATTTTTTGTTTTGACTTAGGCTGATATTGTACAACGAAGTCTACTAAATCGACTATGCTGATCATGATAACTTAGTTTCAAAATCTATTTTTTAGCGTGTCTGCTTGTTATTTTTTTTAGTTTTCTAAAAATTTAATGATGGTTGTGATAGTATTTTTTTTTGAAAAAACTAGACAGTTTCAAGCATCAGGAATAGCATCATTGAACTCAGTGCAAAAATTCGGTCTAAAGGACACCCCACATGATAGGGTTCTGACGCAAAACATTTTTTTGGCGCGATGCCAAAATTGGGTCCATCGTCACACACACACACACACCAACGATGTCACACTGATGACGTCACACACCGGGCCCATGCTATTGCCTATCATAAGCCATTTTCAGGCGAAAATCTGATACAATCCCCTAAAATACCGTATTCACTCTAATATAAGGGCACCCCTCATGTAAGGGCGCCCCTAATATAAGGGCACTCGGGACAGTTCTGATTTGAGCATTTGAAAAAATAATTATTCTTTTTTTATGTGTTGATTTTGTTACTAAAGCCCATTAAAGTGTTAATTCCTTCGGTGCATCATTAAAAACGGAAATGGAACCTCTAGGTAAAGAGTTTTTCTATAATCAAAGTACTAGAAAAGATGGGTTGAAAAATAGGCCCTTATATTTGAGTAAATACGGTATCAACCCCTCTTTCTCAGAAATTGCGGAAAAGTCATTTCCCCCTTAGTATTACTTGCCACGTGGTCTTATTTTGTTTTCGAGCCCATCCTGATCAGGTATACGTCAATGCCGCTCTATATCATGGTTGTTATTCAGAAATACCGCTCTCAAGGGACCTTTTTTTCAGCAAAATAATAAGATGAATAACATACTAACTTCCAATTTGAGTTTTGAGATCAAAGTTTTTTGGTATAAATGTATGATGTTTGGTCTAAAGAAATAGGAAGTAAAAAATAGTGGTCCAAGCTTGAAGGGTACATGAGGATGAGAACACAACAAAAAAATAGGAAAGTATGACCTTCATAATATGAATTCACAACAATAACACAAAAATCCAGGAAAAAAACTATTTTACAGTACCATAACGATAGAAGTTATTCAATTCCGCGTCAATTCAACAATGTTCCAAAGTGTCATTCACCTCGTCAATCGCGTCCGTCATTATCTTATGCATATTCGAATCATCATCCAAATACCCATTTTACCGAGCACACGTCAATACCTATGAATGATGTAAGTTGATGATGATTTAGCTGGATGTTGTGAGGTTTATGGTAGTTGGTGAAAAAAATTTCTTTGGAGAGAAGTACATATTGGCTAAATTCTGAGAATATCAATGAACCGAAAGGGCAACTAAATATCTGGCTCACAAATCTGCATCTAAAAAGTGTTCTGAAAAAGTTGCTCTCGAAGTTGTAGTTCATTTACACCTAAATTTTCGTACCCCACCTTTAAATGATACACGTAATTTGACCATCCCCCCTTGATCTGGTCCCTGTCATCCTTAATCGACTCTGAACATGATTAGTATATTTGTTAATTTTTTAATCTGATAAGATTCAGATTCAAATTATTTTTTAGATGAGACCTGTTCAAAAACCAATCTTATCAGACCATGACTAACAAAAATGGGTTATAGGGAGTTGGTAAGTTGCACTCAAATGAAAGAACACATTTTTTAAAGATAATATATCAAAAATACGTTGCAAGTTTTCAAATTTTGAATATTTTTGGTAAAAAATCCCTCGAGGGTTGTACCTTTAAAAATGTGATCTTTTTTTTCAGAGCAACTCGTCAACTTCAAATCTGATAAAACACATGAAAAAACACGGAGAGTTATGAATTAAGCAATTTTCAAACAAGTTGCTCGTTCATCTTGTTTTTAGAAACAAATCTTGGATATCGAAAACTAAAGTTCCTTTTCTAATCCTGATTGTCTAAACATTCAAAAAACACGGTTTTTTCTGATTTTTCATGACCAATTTCAATCATAAAAAACGAAGTTCTCAGTTGAAATTCTAAAACTTTCTGACTTGGCTTAATATTTTGCAAAATAACGTGGTTAACTTTAAATTTACAAGTTTTATTAAAAATATTGAACGGACCACCTGCATGAGACTGGTTCTTTTACACATGAAATGGGACCACAACAATAAATAAATGTCGTGTTCCCTGCTAGCAACAAAACCGTATAAATAATGTTGTCAACAATCAGTTCAGGCATGCGAATGCACCCAATACGGCTCGATGTTACGCCGCACCTCACCACCATCATCGCTCACCAATGATAGTTGTATCGGCGGACACGTTGTCGGAGGACGACATGATGGAGGAGGCGCCGGTAGCGCTGCCACCACCTCATCCAACACCAACAACACAACGTCAACCGCAACACCAACACCCACCCAAACAAATGCACCATATCAAGGAGAGTCATTTGTGCTCAATGAACGCAGCTATCTTATATGAGGATTTGTAAATTTTTGATTTTTGTGGTATACTGTATTACTTTTTCTTCTTACTTTTTCCAATGTCTAGAATATTCAATGTGCTCATTTTTATTGATTTTTTTCTATTTTTTCATTGTTTATTCAGGGTTGGGCAACATTCTTTTTTATTGAATAATAAATCAACAAAACATTGTTCTAATTCGGAGATATTAAATGAACTATATGTCATTTCATAGATCTTGAAACGCTGAAAAATATCCTTTAATCAGATCTCGCCAAACGCCTCTGAGAAGCACACAATCGAACTTCTAATTTTTCATTTACATCAGAAAAAAGGTACTAAAGGGTTCTTTGTTTCTGTTGTAAGTGAGGGAAATCTACAGTTAAATGTGGATATTTAGGTATTAAAAATCATCAGGGGAAGGTACAAAAATAGAGTATCTGGGGTTGGATAGGTCACAATTGATTTGAAAATTAAAAAAATGGTGTGGATTTAATTCGAAAAATAGGAATGGTAAGGTGAGAATGGGAAATACCACAATTCAAAAGAAAAAAGAGGTCCTGGTGTTGTCGATCGAAATAATGAAGAATCATGGAGATGGATTGGTAGCTGGTGGATTTGGTGCAGTTGGATTTGGATTCGAAGGTAGTTGTAAGTTACATTGTTTTGCATGCTGATAGCACCTATAATTAGAGAATAGTTTCTTAGAACTTCATTCAGGACTTTTTACTTACTTCCAATATTGGTAAAGAGCAAAGAGCACCATAGAAAGGACGGCTCATCCGAAAAAAAGCTTTATTAAAATAATAGAGTAGGTGCTGTCGATCAATTCTCTCTTTGCTCTCATTTTGAACTCCATCATTGTCTCTGAGAGAAAAATCAGGAACACGAATGAATATCCACTTCTCTGGCTTGAGAGCTATTCGAAAGTAGGCGGAGTTTGATAATGATTTCTAACCTGCAAATTTTTGGTTCTGTTCAGAAAGAAAACGACACAAATTTTTGAAAAAGGATGTCCGAAAATTGGGAACAAAGAAATGAAAATTATCATGGCGTTTCGAAATTTTTCTGGATGATGACTAATCAAAATCATTTTCAATCGTTGTGAAGCTCAACTTTGAATATTAGCACAAAAAACATCAGATCAAAGTTACAGGAGCTACAGTAATGCATACAATTTTGAATGACGTTGTCACTTCTACCCCCTCAAAAAAGTGAGATTTTTCAATGAGAGTTATATGATGACATTTTGATATTCTCGATTCTTTATCAGATGGTGGTTATGGTTTGGCTCTCTGGACTTCCATAGACAGTCCGAAAGTTGCCTGCGAGTGCGGCTGCGTCGCGGTTATATCTTGTAGCCACCCGGCCCAAAAGGGAGCTCAAAAATTGTTAAAGAAAAAGGGTCTACACGTTTTCAAAGCATTGGGCTTTTTGAGTTCACCCTAAGCCCAGTCTAAGTTTTGAATTTTGTGAAAATGTGGAGAACATAGCCCTGTAATTTTTCAACTTTTTTGAAATTTCTGAAAACTTGACTCTAATAAAACTAGACAGTTTGATGCATCGGCAATAACACCATTGGAATCAGCACAAAAAGATGTTCAAAGGGACACCCCATATGATAGGGTTCTGAAAAGAAACAATTCCCTTGGCGCGGTGCCAAAAATTTTTTTTCCACTCAGCTTCAAATTGTACATCAAATTATACTAAATCGACTATGCTGATCACAATAAAATACAAATGAAGCTCAAAACCTAATACTTTTTGGGATACTCATTTTCGAAAAAAGTAGCCAAAAAAGGCTCTTGTTGAAGAACAATGATGATTATACAAAAAAAGCGTATGGTGTTTCTGTTTTCGCTTTAAAAAGAAATATTACAGATCAAGCAGATCTAATTATCAGTCTAAGCAAGCCTGAGCTCAGAATAAGCCCAGCCTGAGTCCGACTTTGCTTGAAAAGAAATCATGCAGACTTATTTCTATCCTTTGAAATTGATCAGCTTTTTTTGACATATAGTCTAACCTTAGGTCAGCTTGAGCCCAGCCTAAGACCTTCGGACAACAGCTCATCTACAAGATCGTTTGAGAATCACATTCAGTTCATAATATTGTGGAGACGATTCATTATGAACATCTTGACAACGATTTTCTACTGGATATTTTCTCATGATTTTTAGAATTCGTCCAATTTTGACTAAATTTACTTTCAGTGCATACATATCTGGCTAACACACATGGCCCAGCGCCTTTCAGTAACATAATTTATTATCGCAAACATTAAAGTAATTCTACGATTGAAAAAATATGTATATGTACATTGTGGAAGTTATACAATAAAATAAAGTTGGGAATGATAATAGTAAATTCTGAAAAGGATAGGGTTGTCGAGATGAACAAGAAATACATAAATTCAATAGAAGATGAAAATTAGGTAGGTATATGAGATGCTTTGGGTATATGGTCAAATTAAAGTCACAAAAAACAGGGTTTTTGGACCACGATCAATTTTAAACCACAAATTGAATATCGATAAAATATATTTGAATAGCTAAGCCATAATGTTGTAGATTTAAGAACTATGGATAAACATTGAGGGTGGTCGACTTGTGGTATTTTGATTTGAAGTTGGCACAATTGAGGATGGTTGTGGTGCAACTCGTCGTAGACTTTCATTATATTGAAAATATCTGAAAATTAAAATGTTTTTTTCAATAATGAAAGAGCATGGTTACTTTTTACCAGAAAAACTCTTTCTGAGAGTAACTTACTCACCTGTTCATCCAGAAAGATAAAGAAAAAAGGAGCACAAATAAGGATACACCCAACAACACAAGAATACACACAATCCATCGCCAGTCTGTGATTTCTGTAAGAAAATATCTTTTTTAATATACATAAATCACAAAAATTAGAATACCAAATAATTTGAACTCCATCACTGCGTTCGAGAACAAGTTGAATAACCAGGAATATAGGCTGACACACTTTTCTGGCTTGAGATCTCTGCTTTTAACCAAACCGAATATAGGCGGAGCTTGGCCATAATTTTGAAAAAGTAAGTTTTTGGTTCTGACTGGTAGAAAGGAAACGCCCACTTTTCTCCAAAACTGGAATGTTGAAAAATAAAAATTATACACTTTCATGAGTCAAGAATAACACCATTGAAATCAGCGCGAAAAGTTGGTTAAAGGGACATCCCACACGATAGGGTTTTGACACGAAACATTTTCTTGGCGCGGTGCCAAACAACTTTTTTTTTGACTCATGGTTAATTTGTATATCGAATCATACTAAATCAAATACGCTGATCACGATAAACATATTAGTGAAGCTGAAAACCTAACACTTTTTGAGATATTCAGTTTCGAAATCAGTTTAATTTAAAATTTATTTTTCAACTTCTCTGCATGTTAATTTTGATTTTTTCTCAAAGTTTAATAAGGGTTGTGATAATATTTGACGTGGAGAAAAATGGCGCTGTAATTCTTAAACTTTTTGAAATTTTTCAGAAGGTGATCCTCCAAAATCCTAGCTAATTTCATATGTCAAAAATAGCATCATTTGAATCAGCACAAAAAATTGGTCAAAATGACACCCCACACGATAAGGTTCTGACACGAAACATTTCCCTTGGCGCGGTGCCAAAAACATTTTTCTTTACCTAGATTCAAATTGTACATCGCATTATACTAAATCGACTATGCTGATCACGATAGACATATCAATGAAGCTCAGAACCTGATACTTTTCGAGGTACTTAGTTTCGAAATAAACTTTCAAGTAAAAACATATTTTAACACGTAATAACTCATTGTTTGATATATTTTGAAAATTGCAGGAAATAATACTGAATACACTGGTAAAGGCGTTCAATCTCGAGAAAAAGTTCGCTCATGGATAAAAAACTAGACAGAGTAGACTTGTGTAAAAGGACATTGATGACTATACCAATTCTCAAAGGAACAGAGTATGATGCTTCAATTATTGCATATAAGAGCAATATTACAGATGATCAAGCAGTATCCTGATTGCTCAGCATAACCCCATTTTCTGGAAATCAATATCAAGGGTCTGCAAAAAGAGTTAATTAACATAATTTATTAAAATTGCATAGTAAATCAGCAAAACATTCACTTAAAGTGGCTGAGTCTGCTCGACAGCACAATCCTCACGATTGACCTAGCTGGGGATCTGACGTTCTGCTCCCATAACAACAATTTCAAGTTGATCTTCATCAGTGGGATCGGCCTCGCCGGTTTGTCTCTGACGTTCCTCTCTCAAATTCACCATTTCGAGTTGGCTTCTGAAAAAGTAGAGAATTTGCTATGTAACATGGTCACGTACAAACCAACCTTTTTCTGATGTGAATGTAAATCGCCAAGATAACTAGAAACACTTCAATGTTATGTAAAAGTTCATGCAACAAGTCAATCTTGTTTTCCCTATAGCTGCAAAAAAACGATACTTCAATCGAAATATATGTGAGATTTCAAAAATAACACATACAGGTTCCAAAAGTTCGAAGTACATCCCCCCCCCCCTATGAAAAAAACGATAGGGTAAACAAGTGTTTTTCTCGCCTTTTGTGTTGTGACGTCTGAAAGGTAAATGGCATATTTTTTGTAGTGTTACAGTAGAACTACATTTGCGATGTTTTTGTACTTTCCGTTCAACAATCTTTACCAATAGATTACTGTAGGTCCAGTTTTATGTACAGACTTCTCTGACGTCATCAGAAAACATTTTTGTGACGTTTTCAAAAATAAGTCGATATTGTACGCTCCTAAAAATATTGAAACATATCTATAAAAAACGAAGACATGGAGGTTTACTACAATTATTGCAATGCACCATGTTATAGGGTGCTAGGATACGGGTTTTCTAGATTCAGTGCATTATTTAAGAAAATCAAAACCACTGGTGTCAACTGGTGCCCCCCCCCTGAATTCAATCACTTTGGACTTTAAATCGAGGTTTACTTGAAGAGGTTTAGTAATTTACAAAAAAGTAAAGGATAATGAATTTTGAGCTGGGAAGGATTATTTTTCGGACTGAAACGGATTATATATCTGAAAATCTATGTAGTTTTCTGTCGTCTCCACTCAAATAAATTCCAAGATTGGTCAACAGATTTCTTTATCATATCAAATAATAAATTAACAAATATTTATATCAACATGGATAAAATTTGTCCACGTTCGCAGGCTCCTGATGATAAACGTCGGGGAACAATCTTGGAAGTGCTTCCACATCTAAGATATAAAGAGCCACTGGCCACTTGTTCTGAGCACCTTGATTGCGGCACGAGGTTCTGAAAGTGAGATATGGTTTTTCACAGCCATAAAATCTAGCTCCTAAAGACTAACCGTTTTTTACAGAAGACGAAAAATCGAACAATCGAATGGAAAAATACTAGTGCTAAGAACATAATCAAGATAACGATGAATTCTTGCGTCATTGCTTGAGCTGTAAAAAATGTATATCATAGTTAAATTTTCAAAGATTCGAAAATTAATTTCTCATGACGCGAAAGGATATTATATTATGAAAAAAGGGAAAAAGTGTAAATAACACTTCCAAACGTCGAAAAGAGAAAGGGAAAAATTACTAGACTACAAAAATTTGTATGAATTTTTGAGTCCTTCCTCCGTTTTTTTTTCTCTTTATTTTTTTGTTTTTGCTAATTTTTGCTTCCAAAAGGTGCAAGAAGATGAACGGACATTGTATGGTTGTTGATAACGACGCGAAACGGGTATATGAATTCCGATTGGACCGCAGCAAGAAGCTGATTTTGACATTTGGTGTTGAGGTAGGTAATTTTTCATATTTAGATAAATGAGGAAACCTAGTAAATTTACAGGAGACAGTTTTTGACCTCACAAACTTCCCACCTAGAAAATGGTTCGATGATGTTCAAAATTTTGGTTTCCCTTGCAAATTGGTGAGGAGATTCGAGAAAGAGCAGATTGTAATTCCAGTTGGGTTTGATGACTACATCATTCTCAATTTCAGCGATGTTGAAATAAAGGAGTGAGTTTTTCGAAGTAATTTTTATGTCATGTTGTTAAATTACAGAAAGTTCGTCAAAGTGGCAAACAATATTTGTGGTTTCTATTGAGCATATCAAGGAGTATATATTTTAACTTCTGGTATCTGTTCTCTTTATAAATATCTTGGATTTGAATTGTTGAACAGTTGTAATTTAAAACAAAAAACCTAGAACTACCAAAAAAGGTAGCTGAAACTAACCGGGTGATATGAGCCATTCAACAATCTGTAAAATGTGCTCTATTGATAACATATGAGTTTTTTGTTGTAAAATGGATGTTAACTCAGTTTTTTCAGTCCCAAAGGAGAATAAGAAATTTTTGAAGGTTGATATTTTTGACTCAGTTCACATCCTCAGAAAAGGGTCTTCTAGAAGTTGATTTTTGAAAAATTTTCTTTTAAGATTAGTTAAAAAAAAAACTTTACCTGTGTTTTAAAATAGGAGAATACCCTTATCCCACTTTGAAAGTTCATTTTTCTCAGCTTCTAAACTTTTAAAAATAATATCCCTTGGGCGTTCTACTACAAAAAATTGAACTTTTTTCTATCATTTTCATATTTTTATTGGTATTAGGGTCATCTGTAATTTGTCAAGGGCTTTTCACCAGGTCTAGACATTCTATTTTAATCATAATCCAAATTTATTTCGCAACAGCTCGGTTTTTCCAGTAATTTTTTCTGGGCGGAGCTTGCCTGAGCGCTCATAGCGAACGCCTATAATTAATTTGCCATTACAATTCTCTAAAATGGAGGTGACTCCAGGTTTGTTCTTTTCTATTCTTCTAATTCTATGATTCAATATTGATTTTTTGCAGATAAAGTGTTCTTATGGAACACATGGAATGAGTGCCAAGCCGTGGTCGAAATCGGTGACCTCGCGTTCGCTTTCCCCAAGTCATTCAAGGTAAGTTAAAAATAAAAACCTCTGATAAAAAATAAAAATATGATGATTTCCAGAAACCCGGCTTCAAATGCCGTGACTTTCAAGTCCTCACCCTTGCCAGCCCTCTCATTCCGGATAGAATCAGTGAGTTCTACTTCTGAAACATACGGAGAACATAGAACATTTTATTTCAGGAGAGAATGAAGGAATTGTTGCCGGAGTTGATCCACGTGATATCTTCATTATCAAAAACAAAGAGGGAAACTTGACTGAATACTTTCCCGTTATAGCTCAAACACAAAAAACTCTGAACTTGCTCCAGTAAGTTTGATTTAAATTTAAAATAGATGAAACGGATTATTTTTCAGGGTTCTACGTCAAGTTTGATGCCAAACCAAACACTGCTTTCTTCATCTGTCAATCCCTAAAATCGTATTGCTTCCCAATTAGAAAAATCATCATATCTACAACCTAGTTGAAATACCCCATTCATTTCTTCACCCATGGATTCACCAAAGCATCGTCTGTTCCCTGTGCTCGCCGATACACTCTATCCTGTCCCCTTCTACCAAAATATATCAATTAATCTTGTACCTTTTTGAAAAATACCTCGCCCCCTATCCATCTTCCCCTAATTTTTCCGAATTCAATGTGATATCTCCAAATCATATCTTGACTTATTATTTAAAAACAACATAAAGCAGTATTTGACAGTGACAAATTGGTTTGATATTCGGCATATCCTGTGCCTTAAATAAATCGCTTCTTTTCCGACATGCATGGAGAAATGTGAAGTCCCTCAGCATTCAACAGGCGTGGTGCAAAAATCGATGAGCAAGCGGCAAGCCCGCAGAAGATGCCTCGTTGCTATGTTGATATTTCTCTAGTTAGGTTGCCACGACTAATACGAGACGTGGTAATACAAAGATTAACCTTTTGGCACAGAATATTGTACCTGGAACATTTTGAAATAGGTACAAAGTGCTGATACACACAAACCATAGATTAACAGCAAATCCACAATGTTTTTTCGAAGGGGCAAGGATTTTGTTGCTTAGGATTGAGAATAAATTTCAACAGCTTCTCATACAAACGTTGGTTGTGATACGAGACGACCAGGACGTCGGTAGTGTCTCAAATTAATAGTCGTCTACATTAGTGATCAAAAGTCTACACCGCTTCAGTTGAATCGTCATAACTCAGGCTCATTGTTTGGCCTCATATTTCGAAATTTTCACCAAACAAGTAGAACATTTTGAGAATAAACAAGATTTGTCAACGTTCTAGGAAGAAGAAATTATTATTTCAAAAAAAAAATTCAGATGTTCAATTTTTTATATATATGATCCTACAAAAACTGCATATGTTTGTTATCATTGGGAACAACTGTGTAAAATATGGGGCCAAATAGAGCATTTCGAGCTGAGTTATGACGATTTAACTATATACATGTGTGACTGTCAATAAATAATACTTGATAAACTTGAAATCATCATTGTCAGTCATTGCTAAGAAAAAAATGTAGACGTCCTGAAAATCATTAAAAATATTAAAAATTGTAAAACTGTTTTTAAACTCACTGAAAACATAATGATAACAGATAAATGATGAGAAATAGGCGGAGTTGAGGATAGCATTGTTTGATTTTTTGAAGAAATATTCTCAAACGAAAATATTATATGATTTAATATTGAAGTTAAAATAGCTTCTATTGTTTAGATGACACTGAATCACTCTGCCTGTAATTTTATCTTTTTTTTTTTTGAAAAAAAAAAAAGCTAACATGGGTCTTGCTCTGGATACGAAAATAAAAACGATGAGCATCAGAAGTGGAGAGAAGGCAAGGAGATAAACCATATATTGGTTGTAGTACATTTTCGTGAGGTTCAAAATCTACCGAACAACAGAAAAAGAAGTTGTCTTTCAGAGCAAAAAAGTCTTGTGATGGTGAAAAAACAAGATAATTACTTTCTCAGTAAGTTCAAGTCATCTTCATAGAATTGTTTTTTATCTCTTAAATTTGCTAGTAACCAAGAAATCAAAAAACCAAGAAAAACAGCGAGAAGTCATCATAAGCACCAAGGTATGCACCAATAACGTTATATTCTCCAGAATTATCACTAATTTGATATATTCAAAGCTGAGAGTGACACCAAGAGATAAATGCATCACGTATACACCAAGACGTCACCAACTCCTACAGTTATCATTGACGTGATGAATTCAAATCTAAGAGTGACACCAAGACATTACGCATCAAGGCGTACACCGAGATATCCCCCAATGACGTCACCAATATCCATATTTTAATCAGTGATATCCTATGAAGACACAGTATCTCTTGAAATGTGTATCTTCCTGTTTCAGGTATATGCACTTCATTTTTTAGAGTCAGATTCGAAACGGAACTTTTTTTTAATTTTTTTTTATTATAATAAACTTTTGCAAGATGAAAATTCAGAAAAAATGGTCCAGAACTCGCAAAAATTACAAATGAAAACCACCCGAGGGTATTTATCTGACTTCTATAAAATTCTGGTTGAATAGGGGATCTACCCCAAAAACAAAACTAGACTGTAGGAATCAGCATGGTGACAAACAAAGTCATGTTGTTGTGACAGAAGATGATGTGAAAAATGAGGCTTTTTCAAAGACCATTTGTAGAGGTTTTGTGAATCTTAGATTCTAGAATGGATGATGAATATCCACTTTATTTTTTTAAGAATAAAACAACTCGATTTTCCCAATTTGTTTATTTTCCCACATATCGAGTAAAAATCAATTAAAAAATCTAATTCACAGCGTAAAACTAGGTAAAATTAATGGGGACCTAACAAAAAGGGAAAATTTCTGATTCACACTGTAGAAACTGCGATTTGGTTGTCCTCTCCCTCTTGTCTGTCTGGAACAATGTAGACGTTCAGCTCGGCGGCAACACGAGCTAATGCACGAGATTCTCTACAATTTATTTTTGTTGATTTTCAATATAATTTCAGACTTACCTCCATTGTCTGATAAGTTGCAGAATCATGATGAATGCGACTGCAGAAGCAGCGAAGAGGAACATAGCGAAGAAGATATATATAGATACATCCTGTCGGGTGAGCATTCTTTCCTGGAAGAATTGACTTTTTAGTGTTAAAATTTGACAGGTTACCTTGAAATTCTAAAAATCAATAAAAATTTAGAAAGAAAATAAAACAAGAAGCGAGGAGCAAAATGTGAAAAACCTTTCTCATAGAACATGCAATCTGTAAAGCCACTAAAATTTTATTGGGTATAACCTGAAATTTTGCGTGAGACTAGAATTTTCAAATAAAAAACATATAAATGTGTCAGAAACGTCATGGTTCTGGATTGAACCTGAAAATCGGATAATCAGAAGGTTATTTCTGAAAAACGTTGTGTGGTCCGTTTCAAAAAGTTCCATCGTTGTCCGGAATATTAAAATTCGAAAAAAAGGGACCAGGTCCGTTAATCTGGATCGGTCTATTTTTATCGGATCAGGTCTGATTCAGAAAGCTCGTTTCAGAATTTGATAAGCTCTCGTGATTTTGGCACCGTGTTCAATTGCTAGCATCTGTTTCTTTTCACATTGTGACAGATTTTAGTGTCTGAAACATAGCTGGAAATTTGTTCAGTTGAAAATCTCCAATTTCAATGAAAACGTTGCAGTTTTTTGAAGAATCATTCTCACTGGATGTTCCCAATCAATTTATTGTACCCCATATGAATGTATATCAAAATTACAGTAGAAAATAAAGTCGAAGTTGGAAAATAGATTCAATGTTGATGGGAAATTTGTGGAGTCCAAGAATCGTTGTCCATTTATAGTGCGCCGAGTGGACCATCGTTGACTCGATGGACCTTTCCTCCCTTAGACACAAAGCCGTTCGCCTTCAATATTTTTGGTTTACTGGAAAATGTTTTGGTTATTTTTCAATACCCTGTTTTTCTCCTTAGAAGTGGACCCCATTAACCTGCACAAAATAATTGCTAAAATGATCAGAACAATTGCGACCAATGAGGTTATAATAGTTAAACCGAGGGTCAAAGCAATTTTTTGCTCTTCAGTTAACATTACCACCTGCAAAATAAGTTTTTTATCAATTACTAAAGTTTCAAACCATACCTGATTTTTCATAATTCCAGAAATCGAGAAAAAGCTGGCTAGCAAGCTTCCAGCGGTGGTCAACTAGCCTATGTATACTCACAGGGCGGTTAAAAAATGACAGAAAACTCCGGAGCACAAGGTACATACATAAACCATATAGTCATCGGAGGAAAAATTGTTCACAAACAGCTGCCAAGTCATCATGATTGTGGCAGGGCTATCACTTTGGCATCGTCTTCAGTTTTTGGCATCTGAATCTTCACATGTTATGGCAGATTTAAGTGCCTGATTCGAAGTTCACATGGAAGTCTTCAATTCCAATGAAACCGTTGCATGTTTTAAAACCATATTAACTGGATGTTCCCAATCAGTTTATTGCACTCCATATTATATAAAAAAAGTAAAAAAAAAAAGAAAAAATATATACATATATATCAAATATACAGTTTAAAAAAAGAGAGTGAGAAACAGACAGAGAGACAGAGAGACAGAGAGACAGAGAGACAGAGAGACAGAGAGACAGAGAGACAGAGAGACAGAGAGACAGAGAGACAGAGAGACAGAGAAACAGAGAAACAGAGAAACAGACAGACAGAGAAACAGAGAGACAGAGAAACAGAGAAACAGAGAAACAGAGAGACAGATTCAAATCGTGGCGATTGGAAGGCCATTGACCTCTCTCACATTTTTTCCCTGACGCACATAGCCGTTCGATTTGAGGATTGGGAACTGGCTCTTTTTGTACTCGCTGAAAAAAATATTCTGTTGATTTTTCCCCCTCAATCGATTTTCAACTGACCGGTACTTGATAATTGAGTGATAAATCAAAAAATATACTAGAACGAAACAGATAATCGTTGCGCAGTGTAGCAAAATAGATATTTCCTTGTTTGTGAGCATTTTTGCCTGAAAAAATATAATTTTCATTTATTATTACAGTTTTAAACCCTACCTGAATTTTTCCGAATTTAGAAACCGGAAAAAAATGATCAAGAACTAGCCTATGATAGAAAAAAA
Source organism: Caenorhabditis sp. 38 MB-2015 (assembly GCA_900536415.3). Taxonomy (NCBI): domain Eukaryota; kingdom Metazoa; phylum Nematoda; class Chromadorea; order Rhabditida; family Rhabditidae; genus Caenorhabditis; species Caenorhabditis quiockensis. Next base: position 54,766 of record LR548947.1, read on the forward strand.
GGCGGGAAAACACAAAATTGGAATAGTCATCGGGAGAAAAAATTTGTTTATAACTATACACTTTGTGAAAAATAACAAAAAAAGTCATCATTCATCAAGTAAATTTGAAAAAAAAAATAGAAAATCCAAGTCATCCAAAAATAATTAATTTTTTTTAGTCATTCAGGACTCATATACTTGTCGAGCTGCTCGAAGTTGTTCAAGTCGATTGCGATCCAACGCAGCCATCTCAGCGGCAACCTCCCGGGAGTTCCTCCTAACCCCATTGTTGAACAAAACCGGATTGGTCAGGGATTCCACCTGATTTTCCAAAATTCGATTTTTTCTGAAATTCTCATCATTTTCAGAAAAATAGAGAATGTTATTTACCTGAGCTTGATGATGAAAATGTAAACAAGTTTCAACAATGCAATAAGTATAAAAAGCAATAAAACATAAAGAACATAGTCACGAAATGCAATCATGTCTGAAAAAAAAACAATTCGAATAAAAAAATTATATATATATATGTATATATATATGAAGAACGAGAAGCTTTTCGAACATCAAAAATAGGACGGAAATTAACTAGAATACAAAGCTTGCACACGAGTACAAAACAACTTGTAGATGAAGTATCGATGTGGGTTTGAGAATTATTACTTTTCATTTATTGAATATATATTTTTTCGGTCATAAAGTTTTCGGATAAACTTTTTTTTAAGTACAAACCTATTTTTGAATAAGAAGAATGCTATTTTGAGAAATTTACTAATTTCTTAGAGTTTTTTCGTCAGTTTTTGTGTGATGAACAATGGGTGAATTCAAAAAACTCCAATTCTGTGTAGGTCAAAAAATATAGCTGCTTACTATCCAATTTTCATATTCGCTCTAAATTAATTGAAAAGCCTAAGCAAAGCCTAACAAGCCTAGAAAGCCTAGAAAACCTAGCAAGCCTAGCAAGCCTAGCAAGCCTAGCAAGCCTAGCAAGCCTAGCAAGCCTAGCAAGCCTAGCAAGCCTAGCAAGCCTAGCAAGCCTAGCAAGCCTAGCAAGCCTAGCAAGCCTAGCAAGCCTAGCAAGCCTAGCAAGCCTAGCAAGCCTAGCAAGCCTAGCAAGCCTAGCAAGCCTAGCAAGCCTAGCAAGCCTAGCAAGCCTAGCAAGCCTAGCAAGCCTAGCAAGCCTAACAAGCCTAAAAAGCCTAGAAAGCCTAGCAAGCCTACCAAGCCTACCAAGCACACACACGTGACATCATCCATCGTTGTTTGTTTTTCTCATACTTATAATCATCATTTCTACAAAATTTGAGACATGCTGATATATTTCTTGCTATGATGACAAATGCCATTAGTACATATGGCCTAAATCTGCAAAAAAATTCCTGCAAACGAAAAAAAAACAAAGTACTCCAACAAAATTTATTGAATTATTCAATTCTTCGGTTTTGATGGTGTCACAATTGTCATCCCTTTTGCACCATTTTCAATCTGACGCATCTGTTCTTCTTCAACATCTGACAATACACGATGAGGTGCATCAAAGGGCATTTTTTCGAACTGGCTGGTTGATGGAATATTCGTAAGATCTTCTCTAGATGAGACGGATACTGTCATCGATTGTTGCTCGAACGAAGGTCTAAATGTACTTATTTTAATCGCAAGAGGCCAAAAATTTTGAAAAACTAACCGACAAGAAGCTGTAGCGCCCATGTTGCACTTGAAACAATTCAAAATTTGACTAGAAAGCTAGCTCAGAAAAATTGTGATTGTTTGTCGAAAACTGAGCTAGAAAACGATAGGTGTGGGCGAAAAAAACAGCTATATCGCGTGCTGATTTTTGTCTTTAAAAAATTTTTAAAACCGACATGCAAGTTCCCAGAAAATTCCGGAAAAAATCAATCGTGCAATTTTTAAGTAGGCTGGCAAGCAAGCCTAACAAGCAAGCCTAATGAGTAGGCGTAACAAGCAGGCCTAACAAGCAGGCCTAGCAAGCCTAACAAGCAGGCCTTTTAAAACAGGCCTAACAAGCAGGCCTAACAAAAAAGCCTAAAAATCAGGCCTGACAGGCAGATCTAACAATCAAGCCCAACAAGCAGGCCTAACAAACAGGCCTAACAAGGTTTAACAAGCAGGCCTGACAAGCAGGCCTAACAAGTAGGCCTAACAAGTAAGCCTGAAAAGCAGGCCTAACAAGTAGGCCTGAAAAGCAGGCCTAACAAGTAGGCTTAACAAGCAGCCCTTAAAAACAGGCCTGACAAGCAGGCCTAACAAGCAGGCCTAACAAACAGGCCTAACAAGCAGACCTAACAAGCCTATCAAGCCTAAGGCTTTGTCCCCTTTGTTTTAGGCCTTGTTTCCTTAAAAAAATCCTTTCCTATTCTTAGTTGTTCTCTGTGCCCCTTTCTGCTCCGAGAATCCTCTCGAGTGAGTAATATATATTTTTTATCAGAAAAATTCCTCTCTTCTCTCACCGATCATTCGGAGCACATATCAAGACCAAACCATACTGAAAGTAGTCAAAAAACCAAAAAAAATTATGATTATATCACCTCCCTGAGGGTTCGGTAGCTGTGGATATGCAGAAAGTCACGAGTCTTTTCTCAATAACAAGTTAATTGAATAATAAAACCACGGTAGCCAGAAAAAAAGGAAGTATTTTCTGAGAAATATTTTGGAGAGGGGTTAGCATTTTTTTTTGGGATGAGTCATAACTTTGACTAATAAAGACGTCTATGGATAAAGAGGAGGAGGGGGGGGGGTCAAATAAAATGTATTCTACCTGTGACAAACTGCACTTTCAAAAAAGTACAAGGAGCAGCAAATTTGAAGACCGGATTTCAAAAAATATATTTGTGGAGCCAACTAGAAGCGTAGCTGAAGCTGGCGGTGAAGGCGAATTCATTTAAAAAAAATTCAGGAGTATTATTTCTGGACATTTATCTGAATTTATTTGGATTCGTTCAGTTATGTATAAGCAAATTAAAATTTGCTAATATTATGTTTGGTTTCGGCTTGATATATGGATTGAAGTAGACATTTTAGTACACAAAATTTGTTTGTATGGTTTTCTGAATCTGAAGTTGATACCGAATTACACCGAAATTCCCACCCAAATAAACAAAATCAGACATTATTACAATTTATGGATAATTAAATAAAACAAACAAACTAAATGCTAGATTACAGGTTTGGTGAAAGGAGTTATCAAGTTTTCCTAAATAAAAGTGCATATTTTTAGAGTAAAACTCTCAAGGGATTTTTTTCTCAAAAAGTCTAGTTTTTGAGACAATTTGGTTTGAAAAGGTTTTTCTATATGATTTTGACTATATTTTTCTCATAAACTAGACTTTTCGTTGAAAATTGTGCTCCTTTTTCAAGGTAAACAAAAAAGTGAAAAAATCAAACCAGATATATTAGAAAAGGTACCCGGGAAGAAGAATTTCACCGTTACAAAGGCATATATTAAAATTGGGAGAATATTTGGCTAGAAAAACAGGGTTATAAGAACTACCTAGTGGAAACATGAGATTGTATATGAAAAGTGTTGTACTCTAAAGAACCGGTTCAAAAAAAAACACACACACACAAGATATAAATTAGTAGTGGGAAATTAAGCTCAAAGGGTGAACCTCGGCCAGAGCAAAAATCGCATTCTTGATCAACGTCACAATATTCAGCAGTCTTCTCTGAATTCCATGGTGACGTCGTGGGACAACTGGCGCTGGGCTCGGCTGCTGCTCCAAAAAAACAGAGAATAACGATTGCTCAAAATTCCACCCCGTGGAGCAGGCTTGTGCGGAACTGAATTTTTTTCGGAAATAAATTGTTCTGGGACCGAAATTGTTCCAAAATTGTTCAGAACGACAAATTCAAAAAAAACATGGATTTCTTTGAAAATGTTGAATTTTTTTGTATTCCAAAGTAAAAACTATTGGTTTCATTCTTATTGTATTTATCTTCCTACCCAATTTCAAACCAAAAAATTCAGTCAAAATTTTTTCTGGTTCCGCACAAGGTTGTCGTGAACCCCCCCCCCCTCTTCCCTTCAAATGAACAAAAAAATACTCACCTCTTCTTGTTGATCTTCTTGTCCATTTTCTGGTTCTTCCGCGGGGATATCGATTGATGATTCGCTTGTCATACAACCTGCCATATCCAGTTCGCACTCCTCTTCGTTGTTTGAAATTGATTCTTCTTTCGATTGAACTTCTGAAAACAATTAGATTAGCCCTATGATTGGAAAGAACCAGAAAGAATTGAAAAATTAGCTCAATTTTTAAGATAAGATTCCGAAAATATTAAAATTACTCACCTGCTTCAAAACATAACAAATCCTCGTAATATTTCTCTCTCAATTCCCGAATATTGCATTTCCTCGAAAAAGTTTCAGTCAACAGGAAGCACTGGATGTTAAAGAGCGCCAAAATGGCGCAGCTGATAGAGTCTCGCTGTTTGAAAATTTCGCTGCGTTTTCGAGGGTAGACAAACTTAAAAATTTGGCAATCTTCATTGATGTCCTTCAAGAAGGCTTGAATGGTACTCTCTTCGAGCATCGACTTGAAGATTGAATCGCAAACAATGATTTTTTGTTGCCGAAAATCGATAATTATGGCGAAATAATGATCATTCTTCAAGATTGGAATGATCAGCAACTCCTTGTTTGGATTGTTGAAGAACATGTAGTCATCTGATGAAAGTGATTGGAACGAACTTGGGTCTTCCTCCCAGGCTGTAAAGAACAGTGGATAAAACACAGATGTGTTATTTCTATCCATGTTGTTCTTTCTAACCTGAAAAATTATAGATCATAAGTTTTGCTGTAATGAAATTAAAATGATTAAAAACATACCATTTGATATATAAGACCGAAGAATGCTTGGAACCCCACTTCCACATTATCCCGCACACTGTCCAATTCGCTTTGATCGAGAAAATTCCAATTTCTGCCTAATTTGCCGGGAACACCAATGAAATCCTTGTCCTTGAGTGTCATTTTCGGAGCTGGAAAAATATTGAGAAGAAGAGGTAGAGGAGATGAAGAAGTCAAGAGTTTTGATCCTATCTAGAAATCCCGCGAGAATGAGAACCCCTGGAAAGTAGAAGCCAGATATCCCAAAAAAATGATAGAATTTTCTCATATAATATTTATGGTGAACACCTAATATAAAATAGGATGCTAGAATGTAGTTAAGATTTTAAAACTATAGTCCAGAAATGATATAAAATGACTGGGTGGTCCACAGAATAAGTGTGTCATTTGAGGTATATATTTCCAGATTCAAAATTTTTAGCTAACCCCAATGGTGCAATATAATCATAAAAATATTGAAAACTGATCAGAATATAATAATTCCTTACCAAAATACGTGGATTTCTTTAAGAAGGTACCCAGTGAAACAGTGAACATCATAATTTGGCTAGTTTTTCACCTTTTTTTAGATCTGATCACACCATCAAAATCAGTCCAAAGTTCTGATTCTGGGAAATACATACCACTAGTGGATCAGAATTTCTTTCACTTTTCAAAAAAAAAAAGGTACCAAAAGCCTCTAAAATAGGACCTAGTTGAACAAACACCCATCAAAATTTTTTTCAGTTTTCAGTATATTTTCGGAATCAGCTCGAAAATCAGATTCAGAGTTATTTTCATGAGAAGAAAGAAACAGTACCAAAATACAGGATGCCCTCTAAAAACTACCTACTGATTTAGACGCCCCATGAACTAAAAAAAAGAAATCTATAAGCAGTGGGTTAGAATTGAGGAACTTCGATGAAAGGTGTCAAAAAATTGAATTTGGCTGATAAAAATTAGTTATTGATAGTTTACTAAAGGTGTCACAAACCCTAAGCTCTCGAGTAAAACCCTATTGGACCAGTTGTTCAATTTTTGGACCATTAGTGACCTTAAAATGGGTATACAACAGAACCTTATGTTCAAAAATCTTTCAATTCAGTGAAATTTTCATCAATGAAAAATGTGTCACTAAAGAAATGGGACAGCAAAAAAAATATGCTCGCAATTTTCACAGAACGTTTAACAAAAAAAAATGATATATTCTCAGAAAATACTGTGCACAAAAAAATATGCAAGAAATAAGTGTAAAAATGACGAAAAAAAAAACTATCTGATGAATGAGAATGAGAATAGATAGAAGCAACATACTGGCACCAATATATGCATATCAACTAATTGGTGGAGGTGAAGGCATGATTCATCATGACTACTCGGAAAAATGGGAAATATTACACGTTGAGTGTCCACATTTTTGCCGGATGAATCATGCGTGCAACTAAAAACAAAACGTACTAAATGGTTGGAAAATATGATAAACAGAAGATATTTAAAAAAAAAAAGTACATATACACAAATTATATAAGTAGAAACACTGCCTACCATAAATATTACGAATAAAGGAGTTTGAATAGGAATAACCTTTGATGTTTCCGATATATAGTGCTTGACTTGGCCACTATATGAAAAAAAAAAAAAAAATGGTTTTAGGGGATTGGACTGGGCGCCGAACTCGACGTTTTGAACCTTCTAGGGTATTAAAGGCCGAGTGAAACAATCTATGAAGTAGACCATTCATCTAATTATATCATATTGGATGCTAGACCTCTGCAGACTCTCAGCATTTCAATTCATGTCTAAACCTAAGCTCATGTTCACATAAAAAGTTCCCAAACTTGAAAGTTTCGCTTCAATTCATCAGTTGTTTCCATGTTGAAAGAGTTATTCAATTTTATTGGTTTTATTTTGAAAATTGAACTACGATTATATTTTTCTTTTCCCGAGTGATATAGAGGGAATGAATGCCATTTCATGTACACTGATTTGTATTTGTGAAACTATGGACCACCCACGATGAAAATGTCAAGAATACGTCGGAGATTCCTACAGAAACAAAGTAAGAAGTTATATAAAGTGATACTAGGCCATTCTAGGCTTTCTACATATGTAGGGTCCAAATTTTATTCATTTTATACTGTGATATTAGACCGCTACAAGTTTCAAATCATCAGTTTTTTTTACATTTGTGAAAAAATATTTAGTTTTTAGTTGAAAAGTTCATAAAATATTCAATTTATTAAATATATATTTCTAAACTTCAGCTTGTTCTTGACCCGGCTCTAAATATATACGCGTTTTATGGACCACCCACGAAGAAAATGTAAAGAATACTTCAAAGATGCGTTAAGGAACTATCACAGAAGTTCAAAAAAAATGAGAAATGAAACTATCTCGCTGGTTCGCACAGAACAGATGTACGAAAAAATCAGAAGTCGCCAATTTTCAAAAATATAAAACATATGGCCTACATTTTTGGTTTCCTTAAATGTGTTAACGTTAATTTAGCAGAAAAAAAATAGACCACCCACGAAGATAGCAGAATGGTAATTGAAGAGAACTTGGAAGCCTTTAACATTGATAAACTTGTGAAATTTCTTGAAATAACAAAAACTGTCAGAGAAATATTGAAACATAAAAGTGAAAATAAATAAATCAATTATTGAAAAACGAAGAGTAGACATATCACAGGTGCAAAGCATGAATAGGGAAAAATAAACTTTTGGAGTTTTTGACATATTTTAATGTCTTAACAATATACTAATTTAGGATGAAAAGAGAGTATAGTAATTTGTTTCAGTGAGAATAGATTAAAAGACAAAAAGTTAATTAATGACAGAAATTCTAGAGATTTAGAGAAATTGGACCACTGGGTGAGTTAAACTTACTAGTATAATCGTTATCATGGCATGATGTGCTGTTGGACAAGATATTTTCATGACATCCAGGCCTCTAAGTGGTGGATTGTGATAGTACTTGCAAGAATATGTCTGCCGATTGGAGTATGTAATATATCTGAAAAAAAATGCTAGAGAGGAAACAGTATTTCTCGAAAAATCCGAAACAAGTGGCTCTACCTATATATACATTGACATTATTCTCGGAAAGTTGAAAGAACTGCATACAAACTCCATTTTTGTGGTTACACAAAAGCATCTTTGAGCTATAAAAATTGATCAGGAACCCACAAATCTGGACAGATTGACTCTAAATGAATTTTATAATCTGAAAGCTATCATGGATAACTTATGTTACCTTCTTCCTTCGAATGGTTTCAAGCCGCGTCTTGAGATTTGAATCACATCGTTAATATACAATTGTGTAGAAATAGTCACTTGTGTTCGGTTATGATGTTACCACTACCTGTATCCCTTCTCAAATCCTAAATATCATGACAGACTTCCAACATAAGGAAAACAGAAGATGTTTAAAAAAAAAAGAAAGAAAAAATTGAACTCCAGAACTAATCCAGCAGTTCTGAGACATATAATGATATCCAAAGTGTGTTCTTTGATCAAAAGAAAAATAAAATAACTGTTTTCTTCCCAGGAAGCTGTCAGAATGGTCGAGACCCTAAGCTTTCCGAAGCAGACCTCCTGAATCTCTTTGATGAAAAATTTCCCAGAAGCGTGAAAATCCTGAATTGACTCTATTTTCTCAAATTTACCTCTATCGTCGTTAGAAATCGGATCACAATATAATATCCGAAAACAAACGCAACCCCCAGACATTTTCTTTCTCTAATTTTTTATTAATTGATAACCCTATCACCACAAAGTTACTGGATTTGTCTCAATTTTCATCATTTTCAAGGCAATCGAGAATCCATAGCCCTGTCAGGTTTCACGTAGAAACCCTCAGTTTTGAGCAGATGCAAAACTTATGAACTTTTTTGACTTTATGATTGCCCTATACTATATTACAATACAAACCCCTCATCTTTCTTAATATTGCCTATATTATATGATTCTATTCCTATCTCCCTTGCGATCTCCAAAAACCCCTCAAAGACCAAAAACACATTGTTTTGCCCTCTCTATTACAGGTGTCCACTGACCCCTTTCCTCCTCATCGCAGTAATTAATATACTAAATGCACCAAGCAATTATATGGGTGTGTCACATTTGAAAAATATGGCGAAGACAAGGTGTTTATCGATTTATATCTCTTTTCAAATTAATTTTTGCTAATAGAGATTTGGCACGGTAGTAGTTCGAAGTATAAACGAAATTTCTACGGAAATTTTAGGAAATTGACAAACTCTGAGGTGTCTAATGAGCCTTGAATTTGTCATGAAAAAAAAACGATTTTTGAGTACAAAATAGCACTACATAAGCCTGCCATGCCTGGCAAGCCTAGCAAGCCTAGCAAGCCTAGCAAGCCTAGCAAGCCTAGCAAGCCTAGCAAGCCTAGCAAGCCTAGCAAGCCTAGCAAGCCTAGCAAGCCTAGCAAGCCTAGCAAGCCTAGCAAGCCTAGCAAGCCTAGCAAGCCTAGCATGCCTAGCAAGCCTAGCAAGCCTAGCAAGCCTAGCAAGCCTTTTGGGTTCAATCTTTTCAATTGAGGATTTGATAAGAATCTTTAAAACTTTTTGATTACAATATGGATCAAAACAAAGGATCACAAGACCAAGCACAAAAATGAATATTTATATTTTTAGACAAACAGAAGTCCAATTAACACTTCTGTAGTAAAATGTACTTAAAAAAGTCCAACCGACTACCGTATACCTTGTCACGTAATAACTCATTTTTCTGGAGTACCCATTCTATCCAGGCACCCTTCTATGTATATCACTTGGGACCTCTCGTGAATCAAGTTTCAAAGAGTGTTATAACAGTGGGTGTAACAAACAGTTTTTATCTAACTAATGAAGACAGTGATACATAATTCGACAACAGATGAAAATTCAAACAGATTCAAACCAACTCAACATTTCTCAATCGGTGTCTTCCATCTCTTTCTCCGAATCATCGACTACTTGCTCCAAATGATCTTTGTCTTCTTCAGGTTTTTCTTCTTCATCTTCCCCACCTCCGTTTTCAGCTGAGCGATTTGAGTCCATTGGTTTTTCGAGCGAGGACGTTGAAGTAGATGGTCCGGAGGATTCCCTGCAAAATATGAAATCTGTGATGTGAATAATTGAACGCTACTCTCACCCTTGGATTTTCGGTTCTTCATCGACATTTTCCTCCTGGGTCGAGATGGAGGGGTGTGGCCGGTCAGCTGGTTTCCTGTAAAAATGACCGCCCTGATATTTTAAATTGTTCAACTCGGTGCATACCATTTCAGCTCACTGGCCACCACGGTCACACCCCAGTTGATATCTCCGATCATCGCCCGGTTTTGTCGAGGAGCTGGTTGTTGTCTACGTTGTTGTTGTTGAGATGGTATGATATCATTTGCAAACACAACCAGCTCTCGGGGTCTCGATGGTTCGACAAGGGGCCTTCTAGAAATTTATAAACATGAGGGAAAACGATTTGATAACTGACCTCCTTGACGAACAGACAGAACCCATCGCGATACTTGATATTGATGCTTTTGCTACTGGAGCTGGAAAATGAGTAAAAAATGTGTTAAAATCCTATGAGACCTGGAAATCGATTAAAAAATTGAAAACCGTAAAAAAGAAAAAATAATTCAGATTGACGAGGGATTCAGAATCAAAAATATGATCAAGAAACACTGTCAAACCTCCTTAGACCTTAATTTAAACCTTTCAGCTACATTCCGACACAAATTCAGATCAATAAAACGCCTATAGTGTCAAAAGCTTGTGGTACCAATATTTGTAAGTTTCATATCAATTCATTAAAAATCCAGAACTTCTGATTCTCGAATGTGAGTCTGACAGTGAATTCAATCAATAACAGATCAATAATTACAGTCAAACGTTTGAGAATAATGACGTAATTATTAAACAGAGCGGGTAATTTTAAAAATAAGAAAAACAGACGTCATCTATGAGGGTAACATCCAACTCAATGAAACTGAAACTACCGTAGTCCAGACAAGTCTAGAGAGCATGAGAAAAAGAAATAGAGACAAATCGAACACCGTGAATGAAGTGAGCGCTTTTCAGAGACCTCACCAAGTCCCGCCCCTTAAAGAGAAAGAAGAAAAGGAGAAACTGGAAAAGGTTTTCCGAGAATCTGCTCAACAAGATATGGGCGGAGTGATTATGAGCAAAGAAATCGTTTTTGCAGAGAGCTCGGTTTGGATCAAGCAGAACAATGCTATGTTTTGAGAACTCTGAGCTTGGTTCTGGGTGACCCCAGCAAGGGGATGCTCTTTTTTAAACTCCCGTTACTTCTGAAGTACGAAACACTTAAAAAGTTCACCAGACTTTTCGAAAAAGCTGAGGCTTGTGCGGCGAGAATGGACCCAATTTTTGTTTTTGATGACGCATTTACTCCTTGCTCTCAAAACGTCATACCTGTTTACAATAAGGAGCAAGTCGTCATAGTAATTTGAACATGGAATACAATTATTTGATACTACGGTAGTAATACGAGAATTATGTTACGCGCCAAAATTTAATCAATAAAACTTCGCTCCGTTGATAACTCTCAGATTAGATATGGGTTTCAAGAGTTCATATTCCAGAATCTACATAGCGTAGAAATTGAAGAGCATAAGAAACTAAACTAAAGTACCCCATGGCACATATGAACTTTTGTGAATTTTGAAATGGTCAGAATGAGCATGTTGGTAGGAAGCTTCGAAAAAAAAGAACATAGCTCAAAAGATTAAATTTCTGTAGCCTATGAGCTTTGGTTTGATGTTATCGTTTACGTGACTGGCTCATTATCGTCATTCAATAAAATCCCATGAGAACTATAACCAAACCACAAAAAAACTAGTACGGTGGGAGATAAAAAGTTTTTGAGAATGGAAGAGAAATCCAGTCACAAAAATGAAGGTTGGAGTTAGGCATGACCGAGGATAAGGAGGTAGTTTCACACGTAGAGTTCAGATTAATCATTAAGAATTCGGATAAACTTCAAATTGGATCAATAACATGTTTTGTTGTGGTAAGAGCCAATAAATAATTTTCGAATAGTTTTCATGAGTTCATCAAGATGCGCGGTTGTAAGCTACACAGAGCAGTATATTAATTAAGTATATATTAAGTACTGTTAAACGTTACAGGATAGTGATATAAATATGTATTAAAACATTAGGTACACTGAATAAATGACGTAAGGACTTGAAAGAGTGATGGCGTAAGGATTGAACACTACAACTTTAAAAATGAGAAAACAAACGTCATCTTGTTCGGGTAACATTCAACTCAATGACGCAAAAACTACCGTAGTCCCAGACAAGTCTAGAGAGCATGAGATGTAGAAACGAACACCATGAATGAAAGGAGAACATCTGAAAAGTCTGGCCGAGTCCAGGTAATCTTCTCGATAAAATATGGGCGGGACGATCCATGACGTTTGAGCAGAAATATCGATTTTTGTGAGGGCTGGCTTGGTTCAAGTAGGTGAATGACTAGTTCTGAGGACTATGGGTTTGGGTCCAGACATGCCACACAGAAACAGATAGCCAAGACAAACAGGCGCCACACAAAAAAGCCTTGCCTCATGACAACTTGTGAAACTGACTCTGAATTTGAGAAAATCTGATAAAAACGGACCGGAACTGGATGTCCCTGAAATGGATGACACAAACATTTCCCTAATTTGCACCGGATCAGAAAATCAGACCTAGTCTTATTTTTTTTAGAAACAAACTTCAGATTATGACAGTTAGGTACTTCGAAAAAGGTTTTTAGTTTCTGAGAATCGTAAAATTGATCTATGAAAAATGATATTGTACAGAGAAAAAGTTTTAGAATTAGGAGAGAGATTCAGATTCAGAAGGCATCATAGGATTTTAGATTTTATATTAACAGTGAAGTTAGACAATAAATTATTAAGAAATACTGTGAAATAAAACAAATCTAAGATATAGGCATTCAACACAGAAGAAAGCTCAAAATTGAACAAAAAAGGCCATCTTGTGAGGATAAGAGAACACTCAATGAAAAGAGAATTACCGTAGTCATCTAAAGCCAGACATGCCTAGAGAGAATGAGAAAAGAAACAGAGAAAAATCGAACACCGCGAATGAGCATCCCGCCCCTTTATCAGAAAGAAAAAACTGGAAAAGGATTTCCGAGAATCTGCTCAACAAGATATGGGCAGTGTAATTATGAACAAAGAAATCGATTTTGGAGAGAACTGGGCTTGGATCAAGCAGAATAGAATCATATTTTGAGAATTTGGGTCTAGGCAGGCCCAGAAAATGTGAACTTAATATTTAATAATAATTTCAGGTCCAAAACACCAGATGTACACACAAATACAGACAGTGAGCGCGACACAAAAAAAACCGTGCGTCATGGCAAATTCTGAAACGGAGCATATCAATCACATTTTTTTCCGATGAAAATTAGACCGAAAATTAACCAGATTATTCGTGAATTTCCTGAAATTGACAGGATAAAAAAAATCGAACCTAGTGCTATTTTTTTGGAGTTTTCCTCAAGCAGACCAGAAAGAAACAACCTTTTCGTAACAATTTTCGAATTATAAAAAATTGTTGCTTTGAAAATAATTTAAGTTTTTGAGAATCGTGAAATTTATGCAAAATTATGGTCAAGTCCGTTTGGGAAAATTTTTTAGGTTGTTGCTCAATTCGATCCTGATCTGATTGTAGAATCCGATTCAGGAAAACTTGAAAAAATAAGACCCAGTTCATTTTCCTGACTAGCTCTTTCCGGAGAAATTTTTGGGTCGTCTGGTCTGTTACAGGGACAGCCATTTTCGGCCCGCTATTTAGACAGGGTCGTTTCAGCTGTCCCATTTCAGGAACCAGTGTCATTGGCGTGAAAAGAAATGAAAGAGGGATTCGGGAGATGAAGAAATTAAGATAAGGGTTAGGGAAGGTTAAAAGTGAAATGCTCAATAAAAATATTGATTAACAAGGAAGTTAGGCGATAAATGATTCACAAATACATACTGTCGAACAATACATAAAAAAGGAAACTTTAAAATTAAAAAAACCACCATATTTTAGGAGAACGGCGAACATGATTAAATGAGAGCTACCGTAGCTAACCTTCCCCCCCCCCAGACATGTATAGAGAGTATTACACAAAGAAAAAGAGACAAATCAAACACCATGAATAAAAGGAGCAGAACGAGCTTGTCGCACCTATCCCTATAGAGAAAGAGGAAAAGAAAAATTGATAGTTTTGTCAAAAATCTTCTCAACAAAATATGGGCAAGGTGATTTGTGACATGTGAGCAAAGAAATCGTGTCAGGACAGGGCTGGATTTGGATCAAACACTCTAGTCTTGGGTCTAGGCAATCCAGCAAAAAGGTGCTTGGTTTTTATTGATTCCCGTTACTTCTGAAACCACACCCGTTTTCTGTTAAAAATAAAAGATTGAACACGCTCTATAACGGGGTTCATAGCCAAAAGGAAGAATAAAAGAAACACAGGGTATTTGGGGTATTTTTACACGTCAAGTTCAAATAAAACTTCCAAAATTCAGCTAAATTCTAACTTGGATAAATGATGCGCGTTACCATGTTAGAAGTACGTTCTTAGGATCGATTATTGAACAATAATATCAGATTATCAAAATGGTTGGGATTCAGATGCTCAATTGTGAGCTACACAAACTGATATAGCAATAAATAATGCAAGAACTACTCTCAAACAATAGAGAATCAAGGCATAAGCAATAAACACAGACGGAACCTTAAAATTCAACAAGAACCGCCATATTTTTAGGAGAACAGCAAACATGATGAAATGAAAGCTACCGTAGTCTACATCCAGACATGTCTAGAGAGCATGGCACAAAGAAACAGAGACTAATCGACCACCGTGATAAAGAGGAGCAAATCTAAGAGACCTCACTGAACCCCGCCCCTTTATGAAAGGAGAAGAGAATGAGGAAATATTTGGCAAGATTATTCATAACCTAATTTTTAAAAACAGAAATTTCAAAATTTGACATAAAATAAGAAGATGAATAAACGATTCAAAAATCATGATGACGATATTTAAAGAGGGATACAAAATGTATGAGACAAGAGAAGAGCTCGCAGAGAAAACGGTCAATGATATCCAATAATGAGTGTCACTATTGATGGTATGTAGGTAAAAAAACGGAAGCAATAGGATTGTAAAGAAGTATGGTTCAAGAACACAGACCTGTAGGGTTTTTGCCTTAAGTGTGGTGAGCAAAAGTATAGTTTCAGAGCGGGCTGGTTGGCTTTCAAGGTTCAGGAGCCTTTGAATAGGCTCCAGGAAAAACAGGGGTGTTTACAAAAAAAGCCGGGTAGCGTAATTTGAATTTTAGAGAAAAGTATTGATACTACGATAATAATTGAATATTTGGTATGATGACTTTCTAATGATAACATTTTTCGAGATTATATTTAACTTGCTTGGATTAACAATGTCAAAAACGTTCTCAACAGGTCGGATTACCTAAGGAGAGTTGTTTTTGAAGTTTTTCATGGAATTTTTAAAAGGAAAACTATAACAAAAGCAGCTCGATGACAGCTGTTGAGGTTAGGATAGTATAATTTGAAAATTTTTTTGTAAATTTTGGAGTGGATGTGAAACTGTGACAAGTCTCTGACAGAACTACTAGAATTTTCAGATGTGCGACCATCTTTGAATTGATGCCTTCGTTTACGTAATTGGCTTTTTCTCGAAACCTATTCGAAATCTCATGAGATCTGGACCAAAAAACCAGTATTGGAAGAGGAAAAGAAGCATCCAAAAATAGAAAATATATTCAATATCAAAAGTTAACAAAACGATTCAGATGAAGCAAAATAGTTTGAAGAAACCTATCGAAGTTTCATGATTAGCTGAAGATTTTTTGAACAAATGGAAAAGTTCTTGAATTACATAACGAATTATTGACCTTTTCAAAGTTGAAAGCATATAATTTGGTATGATTTTGCCAAAATCAATAACTGAAAAAAAACTCTGCAACCGAAATACTGTAATTTCAGAACACCCACTTGAAAATAAGCTTGGGCCAATTTTCTACATAAAATTAAAATTTCAACTTTTGAACCAGAGCAGTGTCATTTTCGAAAATTTACAGATTTGTCGGAAATTTTAATTTTCCGGAAAGTTTTTTGTAGATTACGTGTTATCAATCTTTTAATCAATAACGTTGGAATCCAAAGATGCTCAATTTTGAGCATAATTGATCGATAAATAATATCAAACAATACAGAATAGGATTTATCAAAAAATCATCATATTTTTAAGAGAACAGTGAACATGATAAAACGAGAACTACCGTAGTCTACTCATCCCAAAAATGTCTAAAGAGGATGACCCAAATAGGCAGAGCACAACAATTAAATGAAAGGAGCAATTCTTGGAGTGCTCACCTTACACCCTCTCAGAAAAAGAGGAAAAGAAAAAACTGGATATGGATTTTTGAAAATTCATAGCTCTGTTTAAACTAATTTTTAAGACCTTGGGTATTTGAGATTGCAAGTTTCTTTATAGCCTAGTTTTAAAAAACTGAAATTTCAAAAATTGACACAAAATAAGAAGGTAGATAAACGTTTCAAAGATCTAGGTGAAGAGATTCAGAGAAAGAGACAAAATCTATGAGACGAGAAAAGAGATCGCAGAGAAAAAGGTGAAGAATCGCCCGATAATGAGTGTCATTGTCAATGGTGATGCAGCTGGTAGTGTATTGAACAAAATATGGATAAATGTGCCAAAAGTAAGAGCGGTAGGTTTTTTGATTTGAAAATATAGACAAGTCGAGGACACTCGAATTTTTCAGAACAAAAAATTATCAGCTGGATGTCTTGATCCGCAGTTTTATCCCAATAGGCCAATTGACACCTCAGTGTATGAAAAATATTGATTCGAAACTTTCCGGAATAACTAGGTGAGTCCATGTCTACAATTCTGATAATTATTTGCTTCCTTTTTTATTGATTTTGTGTGATATACGGTATTTTATTTGAAAGAAATATAGAGTAATGGTCATTAGTGAGTTATATTCTAGTATTTCTGCTAAAAATCTGCCTAAGATGGGCAGATTCACATCAGGTTCTAAAGATGTATATGTAAGACTCATACAAACGTTCTATCCTAGTTTAGGTCTATCCTATATCCTAGTATATACGTTCTATCCTAGTACACCCTCTCTTTTGGGAGCCTTATATTATTCTGGGACCACTATACTAGATTAGAACCAGTACTTCTGCTAAAACTCTGCTTAAAAGGGGCAGATACGCATCAGGTTTTGAAGGTGTATATGTAAGACTCATACAAACGTTCTATCCTAGTTTAGTTCTATCCTATATCCTAGTATATACGTTCTATCCTAGTACACCCTCTCATTTGGGAGGCTTATATTATTCTGGGACCACTATACTAGATTAGAACCAGTACTTCTGCTAAAACTCTGCTTAAAAGGGGCAGATACGCATCAGGTTTTGAAGGTGTATAAGTAAGACTCATAAAAACGTGGCTGGCCCTCAAAAATTGAAAAAAAGCACAGAAATAATTAAAATATAACTCACTAATGACCGCTACTGTATGACTAAAATTCATTCATCAGAACCAGTCAACCGGCATTATAATGACCTGCGGCACTCTCTGATCTTATGTATATTACATCATCTATACCGCCAAAGGGAGATGAGCCGCGTATTGCACACTACCGTACTCTTTTCTGCAAAGACCTCTCTCGGCATAATATCAAATCATGATGTTGTACTCTTATACTACAATTTCGAAAATAATTTATCTTTTTCTTAGAAGAGGGATTAGGTAGATTACGGTAGATATTTTTATGACTTATCATGTAGAGTTTTGAAAAAAATATGGGGGGGGGGGCTCGATGAAAAATATGTCGTTTGATAGATTTTTGAATGCTGATCAGTATCCTGTGTTTAGTTTTTGGGGGCTAGGAGCTAACTATAGGATAATCAAAAGAAAAAAAAATCCCTAAAAGTTTCATTTGCGGTGAAAAGTTGAAGATAAGGTTGTACTCA
The DNA here is from genome assembly GCA_900536415.3 of Caenorhabditis sp. 38 MB-2015. NCBI lineage: Eukaryota > Metazoa > Nematoda > Chromadorea > Rhabditida > Rhabditidae > Caenorhabditis > Caenorhabditis quiockensis. The sequence goes on from LR548947.1 coordinate 72,644, forward strand.
CAACAACATTTTTTTTTCACTGAAAACTAATATTTTAAAAAATGATCAGGATGAAACCCTCACGCTCAGCCTACTACACGATGCTTGGAAGTTTTTTAAAAATTGTTTTCCAGCATTTTTGGTTTTTAGTGGTTATTTAAAGGATGAAAATTGCGAATTCACGATGGTGTTTGGTAAAAACTGAATAGATTATGATGATCAGAGCCTAAAATTTGTGAAATTACATCAGAAAATCTTTATTTTTTACTCATCATCCCTTTGTGAACCCTGCTCTAAACTTTTAAAAACAAATTTCATACAATAGCGATCATTATTAATTTATATTTCAGTTACTTCTGTAATATTTTGCCTGGTTTTTACAGTTTTGGAGATTATTTTGCTGAAAAACCAGGATTTTCCAACACAAAAATCTGGAACAACTTGAGCTGCCCTTTTGAATGATATCGGTTCCATCTTTCCATCATTTACCATACACCTGATACATCACATTTTCATAATTTCTCAATTTTCCGGGATATTTTATGAGTTTTACCTATACACAATTAATACTTGATGCCAATCCGATCATTTTCAGTCAAGTTATAGCTGAAACTCGCACTTTTCTACAAGAATATTGTTTTTCAACTTTTTCTTTCCCTTACAATGTCAAACATTTTCCAGAATATATCCCATAGTTGTCATGTATGACTACGGTATTTGTCGTTTTTTTTGGAATTTCGAAATTACTATATCTAATCCCACCAATTTTCTACACCAATAATTCATATTTCAATACATTTTCCAAATACTAGTTACCCTTTTCTTGCAGCATTTTCTAGGATTATGTCCAGCTGCTTCAACCCCTTAGCTTAATACGAACCTCCCCTATACTTATGTCTGAATAACAAAAATATCATTTATTTTCACAAAAATTCTACCAGGGAAAGAAGACAGTTCTATAGAGCATATATAGGGATAATGATGATAAATCTTACAGCAAGACATCACTTTCGTCGTCGCCCTCCTTCTCCTCGTCTTTGGAGGTTTCGTTTGAATCGTCGACCGTTCTCATCTCGTGGAACGGTGATTCTGATCGAGATGGTTGAATAGATGAATTCTCACCGAAATTGGAGTCATGATCGATTCCTTGAGATACACAATCTGAATACACGCTGAAAATGGGTAGTTTTTGAAGATAAAGGTAAGGATTTCAAACTCACATTCGGGACCAGCAGACACCCATTTTCTGAACCTGAAAACATAGAAGATACAAGAAGTAAATATTATAAAGGTTCAGAAAAAGGAGGTATTTTGAAATAAAATTAGCGTATATCAAAGTTTCGAGGTTGAAAATGTTGGTTAGAAAACTATTTGCAGTTTAAGCAATAACTGGACTGAAACTAGTCAACTGTTCATTACATATTCATAAAAGAAAAAGGAAGTAAACCCGAAAAGTTCCCTGTAACAGACCTGATATCATTTTCTCGAGTTTCCCTGAATCAGACCCTAAAATGAGGCAGAAATGGATTAAGAGACTTTTATAATCTTGGGAACATCCAGAACCCCAAATTGTTTAGGTGGTCCTTTTCAGCTAACTAAAAATATTCACACGGGGTTTACAACATTGGATTTTCTGAATACTTGTGTTTATATCAAATCTACCCTCCTGATCATCATTTCATCAAAATTCGATTATCTAACCTCATGCATGTCCCGAGAACACTTTTAATTACGGTTTTCTGGAAAAAAAGCACCTCCAAAACAGTACAAAAAATAATACTAGAATTTCAACTTTTAACCCAGCAGTTCCAGATCGTTTTCGAGAAGAAAGTCTATGAAATGGTACAAATTGTATATCTTATAAGAAGGCCAAATTCTTACCTACTGATGACCCTTAATATATTTAAGACACGTGTAAGACACATAAGTCCCTGTATATTAGGTGAATACCGAAAAAACCTTTACCGAAAAAAAAGATCTAAAGGATTTCATAAAACCTGCAACAGGTAAGCTCACAATATCGACAAAGATGAGAGAGTAACAGCTTGTCTGATAGTATGGGCGGAGATTTGAAATTTAATTTCAAAAATCCATATCTTTCCTGAAACTAATTTCCAGAACTCAAGGTTTTGGGAACTTGTAGTATCAACAATCAACTATCTCACAAAAAAATTTCAGCTTATTTGAAAACAGGGAAGAGGTCAAAATACCGGATCTTAAGAGTAGAATGGTGGATTTAGAGATACAGGTTCTTTTGAAGAGTGAAAATTGTAGATAGAGATCACAGAGACAATGAGAAAAATTTAAAATTGAATGGTGAACGGTTTTTTTGGGAGGGGTACCAAAAATGAAGTATTTTTTGATTTAGTAAGCAACCGTGACTCAGCAATACACCAACGAATTTCACCAAACACCTAAAAAGAATAAATACCATTTTTTAGATCCTGATCTTCCAATTGGGGCCCCCACAAAAACCATTAACTATCACAAAAAAAATTTAAAAAAAAGAAAAGTAAATATTCTAACCCTAATCATGTGGATGTATATCACCCACGCTGTTTATATGATATTCTATATTCAACTGATATAGAAATTAATTGGAGGGACAATAGTGCAGTGGAAAAAATAAATAAATGGAAACAAAAGTCCCATGGGTTTTGTACGTTAATAGAATGCAAAACAATAATAAAAAGTTCAGCAAGAAAAAAAACAGCTGAGATTTATGTATTTTTTAAAAATGTTCCACTTTTCTGAATAATTGAATTGAAAATATTGGCAAAAAAATGTGTTATTTGAACCATCTGTCTAAGACCATTGCGCAAGGTGTCAAATATTACATATTTGCATGAAATGGGGGATATTTTGTGACCTTTTTTACATATTCAGCATTTAGAAAAACTGAAAAGATTCAGAGGTTTCAGGTGACAATTTCAACCCTTTAATGAGAAAAACTAAAAATAGGTATGGTGGTGTTCTTCATAAAAAAGAGCAGTTTAGGTATAGTAAACCCCTACGCCTAGTTTGCGAGAAAAAGGCGGCAAAATGAGTTGAATTTTCCAGTCTCATAGTTTTATGAAAAATTTCACTCGACTTGCATTTTTAATAATAATTCACTTGGGGGTTTTAAGGTCATGTTTCTTTGAAGACATAGTTTTTAAAATGTTTTTAAAAACATTTTTGTGAATGTGTATCAACCAAAATTGTGGGAGATTCGAAATTTTAGCACGTACAAACTTCTATACTTATAAGGAATTGTTTTTTTAATGTGAAAGTTTCTTGTAGTATACTAGGTTTGTTATGTCTTTAAAAGTTGATCAAACTCATTTTTTTAGTACTAACCCCTTTAAGGAGTGTTCTCAAGGTTTTCGGTATAAACATGATTGAAAATCTGATCCGGGCGATGATTCAGGAATCCGATTTGTATACCAGACACTCTAGACTGGTTTATCCTTCACATTTTCAGGTAAATATGACATCAATCATTCAAAAACAGACACGACTACGACAACTACTTCTTCATATATTACTGCACACTACAGTCAGATGATATCCTATTTCGAAAATGCCTTCTCTTTTAGCTGAAAATGATTATAATTGTCATCTTGTTAATATTTCTAATTGAAAAATATTTTGCATATCCCTTCTTTTTTCTTATTGCTCTTTAGCACAACATTGGAAAGCGAAACTCTGAAAAAATAGAAGTCACATGGTAAAATGAGGAAACCCTCTGATATATATGAGTTTTTTGAATAATTGTTTCCAAACTTTTTTAAATTTATATAGAACTTTTGTATTATTATATTTGTCGATAATATATTAGACCCTTGTTTATGATTACATGTTTTTCACGAATAAAAAGTTGTATGTATCACTTCCTATCAATCCACCGGGGAATTTCTTGGAAGTGAAAAAATCATAATGCTCATTTATTTTTACTTTTTTCTTGTGAGCTTTTCCTATTTTCTATATATATTTCTTAATGTTCTCAAAATTTCAAATGTGGAGTACTTCATATAGTAAACTAAGATCATCATCTGAATATGAGATGACAGAGCTGATGTATGTTTCAACTTTTACATCCAGAACCAAAGAAATTCTTCCAGAAAGTTCTCTGAATTGAAAATTGAGAACTTGCTTCCCCGATATCTGGAAATTGTCAAAAAAACCAATATCATCTACGAACAAGAAAAACATGAGCAATTCGATGATCTAGAGATGAAATTTATCGTTAAGGATTCTCTCGAAAAAGTCAAATATCCAACTTTTTATCCAATTTATGAACGACCAATTTATATTCTACCAATGGGTTTTTGGTACCCAGGTGTTCCAGTATTTCTCGACTTTGAGCATAGTTTCGAGAGAAAAACCTCGATCTTCTATACATTTCTTTTGAAGATGTATAACAAACACATACCAGATGAAGGCTACCCAGTTGATAAGACTGTATTTCTTATGTATTGGATGTGGACATACATTTTCCATGACGTGGATGAGAAGGAGGAAGGATCGGCGGTAATTTATTGATTTTTCTTGTATTTTTGTGCAATGAATCTATGTATATATCAACAGTGTTAAAAACGAAAATTTTTACCAAAGAAAAAACTAGGCTTCAGTGCCTAACCAGAGTTTTTTGGGCGGAGCTTTCCATTTGTCGAGGCGCAGTTTTTTTCAGAATCTCTATCTGTCTTCTGACAGAAAGCGCGGAAGTAAAGTTCTAGAAACATTATCAATGGAGCGGATATGATCGTCTCGAAGTAGCCATTATTTTTTCGCTGTGGCGTTGCTTGGCAACATCCGCTGGGCAGATTTTTTTTCAAAATGACAAAAAAAATAATGGATTGTCCTAAAATCATCCAAAAGATTTTTCAACTTCCTGTGAAACATTCAATAAAAAAAATACCTAGTTCTCCTGAATTCGAACTAAAAATCGAAATGAAAATTTTGTTTTTATGAACAATTCATGACATGAAAACTCACAAAAAAATTCAAAAAAAAAAGAAACTCAAAATTCACAATTTTCAAAGGTACACAAGAGGGACTTTTACCCAAAAATCTAGTAAAAAAAAAACGTTTTGTGGTAAAAACATCACCCTAAAATCTGCTTCATCATTCAAGAGCAACTTCCACACTGCTCTTTATGACGATCCGCTTCAAAAAATTTTGTTGAGGCTCATGAACCAAATGTGCTCATTTTTCTGGTAGAGTCCGTTTCAGAGAACACCCTGGGTGGTCTGGTCAATTTCAGGGCTATTTTTATCTGGTTCAACTTCTATTAGAAATTTGGTTCAAAAATAATTTTTCCTTAATCAAACATTCATTTGTTTTCTAGAAATTTGCCAACCCCTTCACCTGACCTTTAAAAAGTATCTCAAAAAATCACTGGTTCCGCCTAAAAAATTAAAAAAAAATCAGTTACATTTCACAGCCGAGACAAAAATAAGGTCTACCCCCTTTTTTGCAGATCGAAATTGTTACTTATTTGAATGGTCTAGCTCATTTCAAGACCATTTATATGTGATCCACATTCCATTTGGCCAATTTCTTTTTTCAAATAATATTTTCTTAAATACTAGATTTTTCGCCTTTAAAAAGTATATCTAAAAAATGTGCTCTTTTTTTAAGAGCAAGTTGCCAACTCTCTGTTTAAAAAAAACTAAAACAAGTGTTTTTATCACGAAAAAAAATTAATCCTCTTATTCTACTAAGCATATACATTCAAAAAGACCGAAGCAGCTAAAATATTTTGCAAACTCTGAACCTTTAATCTTTTTTCATCTCCAGATGACAGAAAAAAATAAACATAATTATTTTTCCCAATGATCCATACACTTCATATTTCCTAACCATAACATATATCCCAATTTTATCATTCCAATCTCTACCAGTTTTTCTCCCCTAGCCAAGCAGAATGCGCGAAAAAAACGAGTTCGTGATTTTCTCTGCGTCTCTTCATCTCTCTGTTTTTGACAGTTCGCCTTTTTCATCGCATTTCTTCTTTTCTTCAATTTGTTAATTATTTATTGATTTTTGTTTTCACAAATGGCGCGTGGACACCAAAAAGCCTTGTCACAACAAAGAAACGCCGAGAAACAGGCTAAGCAGAAGAAGGGTGTAAGTTCAGGTGAATTTTTGAAATGAGAATAAACAAATTTGGTTTTCAGGGAAGTGATCAAAAATCGGCTGCTGCAGCATCTCTTCATCACAAATGCACAGTGTGCATGGTATGTGTTTTTTTAGAATTGTCTGAAACTTGTCAGGAAGGTCCTTCAATTAGTACCTACTCAAAGAGCTAATTTTTTTAAATTAAAAAAAACCATCATGAAGTCTCAAAATCGAAATGATTCGGTTTCAGGGGTCCGACTCAGAAGTAAACATATCCGGTTCAGAAATGTTTTTTGAAAATTGATAAAATCTGATTCAGAAGGTCCCAATCACGAATCACCAACTTTTGGGTAGGTCTTATTCATAGATCACCGGCCCTCAGGCGATACTTTAAGTATATCCGGTTCAGAAATTTTTGGGAAAATCGATAACGTTGGTTTCAGGAGAACCTATTCATGAGCCATCAACTTCCAGATAATATTCTGAATATATCTGAAACTTGATTAAGGGTTTTAGCACTGTTGAGAACTACAATAAGTCAAAAAATACCTTTCCTATTCTCATAGATTAGTAGTATAGTTTGAAAAAAAAAAACTTATCCACCCCAAAAAAAACTTACCCACCCAACCTAAGAATGTTTCACAGACCCAAATATTGAAATATTTTCTCTCAATGTCCTTCAAAACCCTTCATTTTTCCAGTCAATGATGCCGGATCCAAAAACCTACAAGCAACACTTCCAAAGCAAACATCCGAAAGCTGATCTTCCTGCTGAACTTGTGGATGTTCAAGCCTAGTGAAAAGTCTTTGAAGCTTCAAAAATCGGCTATGAATAAATATTTATTTGATTTCCGTGAAAATGAACGCGTACATACGAAACAGATGAAGAAAACTACAAACTTAATTGAAAAAAAGTAGAACCTAAAAAAAAACGAAAAAGTGGTCCCTAGTTTAGGAGGTCCTTCCTTCAGTCTATTTGTGAAGCTTTCCAGATGTTCTAGAAATACGTATTCAATTTCTGGAAATGCATATTTTGACGACAAGGTTCTTTAACAATTCTGAGGAACCTGAAAAGTTCTTGTTTATTGTTTTTTGGAATTATCAGGCTCCCACGAGCGTCAGAGCAATTATGAACCTGAAAAAATTGTCCTATTTTTAACATCAAATACCAATAATCTAAGCTCAAGCTTTCAATAGAAGATGTCAATTTCAAAATTCAAAATTCACTACATGATCATTTTTGAGACCTATGTTTCTGTGGAACTTTTTGAACATTTTTTTTACATTACCCAGTTTTCGGCACTTATTATACAGGTTTTGTAGAACACTTTTGGAGCATGTTAAATCTTCATAACTAGAGTCAAAGTGGTCCATTTTGCTTTTTTGGAGCATGTTTAATCTTATAAACATGCTCCAAAAAAGCAAAAATTTTTTTGGAGCTTGTTGAATCATTTCCCAAACGAAAAAAATCAGGTTTCAACTCTTTTTTTTTTTTTAAATTGACATTTCAAAAATTCTTAGGGTGTCTTAAAGATGTCAAATCTACCCCTCGATCTCTAAATTCTCAGAAATTTTTGAAGAGATATTTCGAACCCATATGTCCTTTTTTCTACCAAGGTTCCCTATACTATTACCAAGATTTATCACATCAAAAATGATATAAAAATCGTCACCTATTAGTCCCAAACCCTGATCATTTCTTGTTAAAAGAAAAAACCAAATACATTTTCCTACCCCAGACAAAAATTTATACATGTTTTCTTAAAGCCAACATTTTGTTGTGGTTACGTAAGCATGATGTTTTTAGAAAGTAATGATGTAAAAAAACGAACATAATTTTCGAACTTTTCTAGTTACCCCATTTTCACCAAAAAACTCATTATTCAAAAATCACAACGATGACACATTAAAAAACATTTTTAGAACTTGTTTTGAGAATTTTAAAACTTCCCTAGACCCCACGTCATGAGGTTAAGTATAGTATAGTAAACAGATTTTGTTTTGAATAATCTGACATTTTCTTGCAGGAATTATCAAAATCTGTTGACTACAACAATCCCTTTTTTGGAGTTGGTTTATTGCTCTTCGTTGGAGATTTTTTTCAATTAAGTTTGTAGTTTTCTTCATCTGTTTCGTATGTACGCGTTCAGAAAAATAATGTACTAGAAAGTGATTTTGAAAAAATGTGCTTTAAAATATGATTTTTCGATACCGAAAGTTACCAAAAGTTCAACTGATCAATATATATTTTTATTAGGTTTGTTTTCATGAAAAAAACGTGCACAATATAGTGAATGTGAATTTGAGCAATAAAATAGTAAAAAAAAACAAAGTGGTGTTCTGATTGCTTACAATAATTGTAAATTAACATATTCTGAAAAAATGTGCTTGTTCAAATATTGAAAAAACTATCCAGAACGAAAAATTCTCCATCTTTTCGCGATCCACATTAAAAACCAACAACTACTATAAAATAAGGGTAAAACAGAAAATAAAATTAATATTTTTTTTAACGTAACTATTATTATAGGTAAATTGCTCATTTTTGCATAGAAAATAGCTGAATATTAACATTGGTTATTCATAATTTTTGAGAAAAATTTCGGTGAAAAGAGAATATACCACTATGATCAGGAGGTCAAACACTATAGGTTAATAAAATATGAAGATGAAATTTTTAAATGGATAATACTTGGACCTCCCTTGTTAGGTATACCTTAAAATGTGATTTTTCAAAAATATAAGTTACCAAAATAGTATAAACTTCAGAAATAGATTTGAAAATTTTAAATGGACCCCCCCTTTTTCGTTATAACATAAACTGTTATTTCTCAAAAATATAGGTTACCAAAATAACTAAACTTCATTGGTTTTTTTTTCTCTGAAAAGTCCCATTCTGACCCCATCTTCAGGTTCTATCTAGGAAGATTCTAGAAAAATGTACTAGTTTTCCTATTATGTTCGCTTCAAAGTCTGCTGAATTCATAATCACCCCCCCCCCCTTTCTTACAGGAAGGAAACTTGATATCTTAACAAGACAACTCCAAAATTGTATCATTCAGTTGTTTAGATCAGAAAATGTATTCATTATATCATTTTATATGATTCAGTTGCAAAATTCTGTCATCAGGCAGGTTACTGTAGTTCCAGTTCCAGTTTCTCGCCCGTGTCTACTACAATTTTAAACGTCAAAAAACACTAAAGTCTAGTTCAGAGGTTCTCAGACCCAGACAAAAATCCCGTTAGTAGGTGGATAATATAAAATTTTTCTAGACTGAATTTTTTTTTAGAAAATATTGTAGTTTTTCAGTTATCCGATTTATCTTAAGCTTAGCATTGATCAAACTATATAAATTCCGAATTAGTCAACATTATGTAATAACTTCCGAAAAGTAGATTAATAAGTCTACACTACTTCCAGCTATTTAAAAACCTGCTCTTTTCCACGCGGAACCTCATTTCTGGTGTCTGAAAGTGCTCCAATTTAAAGAATGTTCTCTAAACCTTTTTCCTGCTTACCTTGTAGACAAGTGTACTTTTGCAAAATCCTGTTCAACTATTTTTTGTTTATGACAAACCAGGAAAAAGTGCCAACAACCCCCGAAAAATGAAAGCAAGTACAATGACGTGATGTGTGTGTGACATCCTCGTCTTGCAAGGACAAAAGTGTTTTTAAATGAAATAATAATTTTTCTGCTTCCTTTGACCTGTTTCATTCATCAAATACACTGAAATCATCAGTTAACATGCAAACATTTCAATTTTAGGATCATGTTTTTTTTCGGTTTCTTATAAATTATTAATCGACTCAGTTTTTTTGTAGGTCTTGTTTCGAAGAATGAATTTTTAATAAGAACATTTTTTTTACTTTGTAGTATTCGTTTTTTATGTTTCACATGTATGTACTATAAGATTATCCCCTAGACATCCGGAAAACTTGATTGAGTTTGGTTTCTGATTCCTGAATAATAATTTTTGTTCGTCTGATCTCTAAGAGAGTTCAATATATGACGACAGGAAGATCATGAACCTGATTGAAAATTTATTAAACCTAGGATACCCATTTTCCAAAATATATTATTTCATTCCTCATAAAATCAAGTAATCAAAACACCACTTCGTTTTTTTTTGGTTTTTATTGCGCAAATTCACATTCACTGAATTGCGCACGTTTTTTTAATGAGAGCAAAACTAATAAAAATATATATTGGTCAGTTAAACTTTTGGCCATTTTCGGTGTCAAAAAATCAAGTTTTAAAATTGCTTACTTTGAACGTTTTTTTCTCGAGAACTAAACTTTTCGGTAAAAACTTCTTATAAAACCTAATAAAATGTGCTCTTTCAAATAGGATCAATTTTTAAACTCCTTCGGACCGATTTTTAGATTAGGGATGTAAATGTGACGCTAGAATGCTAGAAAAATTTCATTTTGGAAATTATTGAACATAAATGGGACATATATATTTTTTTGAACTGTAATATCAATACCAAACCAATTTAGACACTGCTCATCTCACTTTGGGTTAAAAACCATAATCAGGTCCACATTAGAGGTCCCATGATGCCGGACAAGCAAAAATCTCTAATTATCACATAGCATTAATTCCTTCCAAGGTTTATGCGGCGTCCGAACATCACAAAAAAGTACCATATCAGTTTAAAGGAGCACGCCAATTACACAAAAAAAAATTGCTCTCAACTGACGAAGGTGTGCTACAAGTAATTTTTTTGTAAAAAATCGGCGTGCTCCTTTAATTTGATAAGGTTTTGAATTTTTTTTTTTGCTGTTCACCCAAGATTTAGTCAATTTTTTGTGTTATTTTGAGCTCAAAATATATAGAAAACTGTAATAAACAATAGTACCTATCTCTAGTTTCCCTCCAACCAAGTTTATAGTTCAATCCTCTCAAAACCATTACCTTTCCGCCAATTTCTCAATCTCAATCTCCTGTAATTGCTGGTATATTAAAAAACACTCAAACCAAATCGGAATTGAAGTTTTATTGCTGCAATGAAAATTCTGAAAACCTATTATTTTTTAGTTATGCGTTTCCAGCACCATAGTTCATATGATTTCACCTTTCCTGGTAACCAAATCAAACGGAAATGTTAAACATAATTGATGTTCCATAAGAGAACACAGGTACTTTCATTTCCTGAACTGGGTGACATTTTGAACAGAGTTCGATTTGAAAAAAAATCATGATTAAAGGTGAGGTCAAAGGAGTTGCCAAGTTGCTCTTAAAAGTGTAGTTTTCGAGAAAAAAGTTCGAAGTTAGAAATACTTTGGGTACAAAATTCCAGAAAAGTTATAATTTTAAAAATGTGCTTTTTAATTTAGAATCAATTTGCCAACGCCTTTTACCCCACATTTGAGTCAAATTTCTAAAATACCTGGTTTCTATTCATAGTTCTATAAGTAGGTGCCCTTTCAGTTAAGATCAACCTAATCTTCTTCTGTGGATATACATTCAGAACGAAACATTTTCTGATTTGTGCTTGATTTAGCATAATTTACCAAGTATAATCAAAAAATATTTTTTTGAATCAAAAATTCTTAAGAAGGACAAAGTTTAAATGTTCTAATCAGTCCGATCATACATCTACATTTTCCATACTTTACTTTTTCAACAAGGTTCTTCCATTCGTTATCACCTTTTTTCTGCCAACCACCCCATTTTTTAAATGGGACTAGTATACCAAGGTATTCTTATCTCCGATTGCTTCCCCCAAGATAGGCCGCGTATACGATGTTGCAAAAAATTTTTTTCGACATTGCACAATTGATAAATTCACATTTTCCCCTTACCCTGACCACACTTTTAACTAAACTTTGAGATAGAACTATGAAGTATATTATACAAAGTTTTCTTATCTTCAAATGGTTTCTCCAGGACAAGAAAAAAGAGAAATGTTGCAAAATTTTCGTATACATTGCATGTTTGATAACAAGCTGAACTTTGACGCAAGAAATTATTGGTACATTTAATCCTAATCCATGTACCTCGTTGATGAATTTGGAAGAAGACAAAACATTATTTGACATTTCTAAATGTTAATATACCAGAAAAACATGCATCTTTAATTGTGTGAAAACAAAAATATATATATTTTTTTAAAAATACACAGACATGAGGTAATTTGTGGGATTTTCGTTGACTTCAAAAATCAAAAAACCTCTTGAACTTTATTTTTCTCCTTTTTCGTTGTTTATGTGTCCCGAAAATAAGTAATAATGTGGACTAGACAGCATTTGTACTCGAATTGGATGAATATAGTTTATTCTTGTTTTTCGTGTTTGTGACGTAGGAGAAAAACATTATGTAGTTTTTTATTTTTTTATTTTGGAAAAAAGAACCCTCCCTCTAGAAGATATAAGAAGTTACCATGTTTAATCTCTTGAAAGCCTCATTGACTTTGATTATCTAGTTAATCCCTTCAAACATCGCAACATTGACAATATAGAAGGACTTCCAAATAGGATTAGTAAACAAGACGCTGAAAATAACAGGAACTCTTTGTTCTTTGTCTGTGTCGTCACAAGTACGCATGGATTTTGACCGATCCATGGATACTGCAAAAACAATTAATTCTTTGTTTGTATTCATATAATGTCAAGAGATTCAAGATCAAGTAACTGGCCATAAATCATCTCGATTTCTGGGTATAGTGAATTGAAGCACATAATCTAGGTGATTCTTAAACCCGTTTCATGAGAAATGTAATGTTCTTGACGTGTAAAGGAAATGATGATCTTTTCTTTCTTTGAATGAAAACGATTATCCTGAGAATAAAAGAGTCTTCTTGCAATAGGAACAAATTTATATTGCTAGAAAAAGTCGAGTTAACTGGTTCAATGGTTTTCAATGATTTGATTCTGTGAATTTTCTAGTTCAAAGTTCAAAGAATATCTTGAGGCGGCTAACGGCTTGATAAGATCTACAACATATATCACACTAATCCGAGTTAATTGCGGAGGGGGGGGGGGAGATTATGTGACTTCATAATCAAGGTGATGTTAAGTACATAATCTATCTTAGAATAATCGGAACATTTCAACAAGATTTAGAGTGTCTGTTGAAATTCTTAACCTTGAAAATAGGGCAAGCCTGTGAAGAAACGGAAATTCAAATCAAAGTTGACATGAACTTCAAATTTGGAGTAAATGAGTTGGCAAGGTGGTCTTGAATGAAAGGTATTATTTAGGTTCCATTGGAAAGTCTCGTTTTTGAGAAAGCATATTTTAAGAATTAACTGAATTTAGGCTAAAAGTCAGCTGAAAACGATAAAATTGGGCTTAAAATTGCGCTGAACATTGAACACACTTACAAAACTTTTATGAAAAATTTTACTTATGAAATGTATATTGTGATGATCCAGGTGAGTGAAATGAACATGGGAATAGGTCAAAATGAAACCACAATTCCTAGTGACAACATAATATTCAAAGAGAGAGGTTTGGTTATCCACAAAAAATCCTTTTCTACTGAATAGTCTAACTTTCGAGAAAAAAAGACATATGGAAACTTTCAGATCATTTTCCGGTGAAAAATTCTTCAAGAGTTGTACCTAAAAATGTGCTCTTTCATTTAAGAGCAATTTGTTAACGGTCATTATCCCAAACTCAATTTATTGCTGGCTTGATTTTTCGCACCTATAGAAAAAGATCAGAAAACTTGGAACAAGCCCAGATTCAAGGATTTAACTGCTTTTTCTCATATCCTCAAAATGTTGCATTCTTCCCTGTCTATCAACAAGATCTCCTCAAATTGTACGACTAATTCACCTTTTAATTTGTACCTGACCAATTGTAGTGTTTCATTGACGTCAGCAATTTTAACCGTATATTTTCTAGTTAAATTCTTTGCTCCTCGTTTTCCCCCCATCTCATAACCCTTTGTGTTTTTAATTTTCCATCTCAAAAATGTCAGACATGTTTTTGAAGAAGCATTAAAAAATTTCGAACACAAAAATAAAATGGGCGGGAACATTTTTCAGACCAAAATGGGCGGGGCCACGTTTCGAGCATGAACTGAGAAAACATTTTTTCTCAAATATTCCTAAAATGCTCCCGACCAGCACCACATTGTGAGTTATTGGGGTTCTTGGCTATTTTTAGACTAGACACTAGTTATAATTATCCAAAAAGGCGTTAAGCGTTCTTTTTTTTTTGATCTTGCTTATTTTTTGTAGATAGTTCGCGAACAAATACACACTTGGGATACTATCACTTTCTATAGTTCTTTTTCTGATCTTCTCTTATTAATAAGGTATATATCTCATTAAAGGTGCATCATTTCAAGGTACAGTACACCTAGATTAAACATCCATATCAAAAACTCTAGTTAAGATAAAAAAGAGTGTAGTTTTTTTTCGAATAAACGTTTTCAATTTCCTGTATTTGTGCAAAAACTAATCTCCTGTTTGTTGTTCGTACGCAAATTGACCAATAAATTTTGCTTCCTGATAACGTTTAGTCTCACATTTGCATGTGTATTCCGGAAATTACCTTTTATCCCATTACCCATGTTCATCTCATTTCCTACTATAGCCGGAAATGACACACAACCTAGAAAAAAAATGGAATGGGGTAAGAAAACTGGAAGACCGAAACGATAAAACATATTTTATTTTTTTTCTCGTCCGGATTAATTATATTGCACACCAGCAAATTGATGCTTTGAAAAACATCTAACGTCACTCTCTTTTGGGTTTATTAGGGTTCTAGGAATTCGACTCAAAAATTGTAGGAACAAACTCTCTTAAATGACCTTAATGTGTCTAGACACGTAAATTTTGCACCTGCCGTTTCAATGTTGAAAAGTTAAGAACCAATGTTTGCTCCAACCACGTTTATGACCACAAAAAACACTCTGCCTTGTGTTTTTTTTTCTGTCTAGCCATTTCATTCACACAACAAAATCGCTGCTGAAAAAAAAATGTTTGTTGTTTGTTCTTTTTCTCTATTATATATATATATATATATATATGGGAGAGTGGAGCGGAGCGACGGGAAAATGTGTCTGATAAAAAATTATTAACTGAAATCAGCTGTTTTTTTTCTTCTTCTTCCGGCCACCTGAAAAACTAGTGTCTAGCCAATGAAGCAGAAAGCAAACAAGTTTCAGGATTTGAAAAAAAAAATTGTACAGTACGGTACTGTTTACAATGACCCAGATAGTTTTCCTGTAGAGGACTTTTGCTTTTCAACATCCCATGGTTTTTTTTCCGCCGAAAAACAACCTTTCAGAGCACCTGCTACATCGTTGATAAAAAAATCTCCAAAAGGGGCGGAGCTTATTGAGAACCATTGGGAAAACATATACACACCCCAAATTTTTTCTGTATATAAACTCGGATGTGCACTTCATTTATCATTGTTTGAAGAAAAATAATGTTTTTCAGCACCTCGAGAATCGGCATGTTCATTGCTTTCATTATTCTGGCTTTGGCATTAACTGCCACATCTTCTATTGTTCAATTTGATAACCAAGATGAGTATGAGGGATTTTTGGATATGATCAATGGAGGGTGAGTGAATATCTAGAAGTGTCTTGGAATTTCGGTTTTTTCTAGAAATACCAACAACAACAAAAGGGAGAAGATGGTGGATGGAACATTCTTCCCAAGAGATCGGCATCAACTCGAATACATCGTTTGCAAGGAACAGAACGCGACAAGTACTATCAAGAGAAATGTGAGATGTTACCGAGAGCCTTCATTGAAACCAGCATGCTTCACAACTTACGACGCTCTTCATGGTGAAACAGTTTCAGGATGTTATGGATATCAGAAGGTTAGTTAGGTTTCTAGATCTAGAGAAAAGAAAAACATCTGTATTTTTTCAGGAACAGGCTGCACAATGCGAAACGGGTCCAGAATGCATGTTGAGCGTGCTCAGCAACCGATTCGCCTTCTGTTGTTGTGCTACTCATAGCTGCAACTGGGACAACAACACATTTTATGGGAAGCTAGCATACGATGACTTCAAGAAGAGCAACATCCTCGGAGGTGGAAACACATTCTTCTAGATCGCCAATTCCCCTTGTCCCCTCCTCCCTTCCATTCCATCTTGATCATTTTATCCAAAATTTCATTCACCATCCAACATGAAATTCTGGATTGAATAACGTAGACCAAAAATTCATCCGGTGCTATCTCTTCTCTGGTGTTCTAAACACTCTTCTCTCTCTCTCCCTCTCTCCCTCTCTCTCTCTCTCTCTCACAGTATCATTCTACCATCAAATAATTACCAACATTTTTAGTTATCCCATTAATCCCCATTATCGCTTATCGTCACCTAAAACGTGATCTTTTAGGCAGAAATTTGTGTTTTCCGATAGGTAACGACACCCGATTCTCATTATAACCGTACCATCCACTTTGCTGCAATGATTTGCCAAAATGTTATCCTCTATTATATTAGTTTAGATGCACAGAATAAGAACTTTCAGAACCTTAACATCCCCCTCCTCCCCCTGTCAACGATCTCTCGCCCTGACATCTCTGATTAATAGTGCTTGTTTTCCTAATTTAATCTAATTTATTTTTTGTTTTAAATTATTCTATCATTTTAACCTGTACTCGTGATCAATAAATCAGTTCTGAATGTTTGTGCTCCTCGGCAGAAAAAATTGTCCATAAAAGTGCATACAAAAACTGAGAAACATGCATGTCTGCATAATTCAGAAAGCTCAATTTTTTATACTTTCTGAGTATGGAACGTCTATGCCTTTGCGGAACTATACATATAAGGACACGAAAAAGTGAACTTCATCATCCAAAAAAATTGGAGAGGGTTCAGGCTGGGAAGTGATAATAGCTTGATATAAGGCCCAGTCTGATGGAATTGTGCCTTAGAAGTCTGAGCAAGCATAATTTTTAAAAAATAGTCTAGTTTGACCTTGGCCATGAATTTCATCTTCAACCAGGAGGCTCAGGAACAGTTCCAAAATAGCAAGTTCAGTTTTCAAATAAATGAACCTAGTTTTTCGACCCCCCCCCCCCTTTATCTCGTGGTCTAAAGCTATGACATCATATCTCGGGTTAATTATTTCCCACTTCCGGTTTTGGTTTTTTCGGATGTGAATGTTTAACCTAGGAAAAGGTTAACAGAGTTGGAATGTTTGAATATCCAAAATAGAGTTCATAATCAATTTTCTAAGATATCTGGAAAAAACAGCTCTTGTTGATGCACCAAGTTGTCACCTAGCTTAAGTCTGGAGTTTTTTGAACTGGAACATCGAGTAATGTACAATTTACTTCAGAACTACACCAGTTCTCACTGATTTTTTGGCAGCTGCCTCTAAGAACATAAATAGGAGACTTTTTTAACTCTCATTTTTGATATCTGAAGTCAATTTACTGAAAAGTCTCGAAATATAGAAATTCTTCAGACATCCAGTTGCCTTCTAGCTTGAATCTGGAATTTTTCAAACTGGGGAACTCAATTGTCTGAGATCTACTTCAGATCTACACCAATATGCACCAATTTTCACCATTTTTTTCTCAGTAACTAAGGACATGATCAGTCAGTTCACTTTTATTTCAGCTGTATTTTTGTACTATAATCCTAACTGTGTGTCTAAAATATATATACTTTGTGAACACCATGTTTTTATGCACAGGTTCATTAGGATATTTGTAAGAATTCCATTTCGATCAAAAACCAATTATTCATCCATAAAGGTTATTTCTTGATTAAATTCTGGACATTTACCCAAAAAACTACGGTATTTCACAAAAAAAGTCACGCAAGGTCCAAAAAAATTAATGAATTTCTTTTTCTTTGAATTATGACGAATTTGAAATATTTTTGATGAAGCTTAGGGACTTATATACCTTCTTATTTTCAAAATTCTTTCGTTCTATGAATAAGTTTACCACATATCATATCAGAAAACAAGAAATCTGTCAAGTTTCTGAGCTGTCCTAATCCTAGAATAAATCCTGAGAGATTTGTCTACGAGAAACTGTTTACCAGATTTATTTTTTGCAGTTTTCATATGACACTGTCTGGAATTTATTATGTACATATGTATGTGTCCAGACAAAATCAAACACCAGTTTTATGTGTCATGAAGTAAGAAAAAGTACTTGTTTTTGGTGTATTTTTTTTCAGATAAATTCCTAGACGAAAATTAACATATAGGTACATATAGTTAAACATTTCACGCAACATTAAACATAGTCCATCCGATTTAATTATTGGTTTCAAGTCATTGGTTGCCGAAAAAGTACTGTATTTTTGCTCAGGTAAAGCACATGAATCGCATAATGGTTTCAGAATGACAACACTTTTCTTCCTACCACCAATTATCATAAATCGCATCACATCACATCACATTAACTACGTATTGCTTGCTCATACTCGCCAATTTCCTTGATTCAATTCTTCTCATGTGACTTTGGGAATTTCCGGGAAGTCGTTCCAAATTTGAACGAACAAAGAAAAAAACAAAGTATCTCCTCATAAATGACGTATTTCGTAAAATTAAAAGCCTTTTTTTCAGGCGACATGAACTAATGGATCATGAATGAGTAACCGTCAAAATGCGCACTTTTCAATAGAACCATAATTTTTTCAGGCGCTATTTTGAGAGAGAGAAAGGGGAAAATCGGTCACGTAATACATCACATGGAAATTGGTTTTTTGTTGAATTTTAGGTCTGAAAATCATGTTCGTGAATGGAAAATTTTGAGTAAGCGGTTTTTTAGCCCAGGTTTGATAGAAAAAAGATATCAGTTTAGAAAATAAGGTATGATTTTATCTGCACACAATTCTCATTTTAGTATTGACATAACTGAATTTTTCTCAATTAAAAGTCGTGTAAAGAGAGTCAGCAAGTTGCTTTTTAAAAAAAGAGCCTATTTTCTAATAAAACTTCCTGTTTGAATTAAAATTTAGAGAAACGAAAATAACAAAAAAATACTTCCGCGTGAAATAATTTGCCGCGTGCTTACACTACATGACAAAAGCGGCAAAAAGTACCCAACTTTTTAATTCAAAAACAATGTTTTTATTTTTGTTCCGAATTTTTTCTGACATTTTCATGTTATGAGAATTAGAAGAGTGGGTATTTAGATGATGAATCTCACAAATATCATCTTTTTTTCAAGCAATATTTTCTCGAAAATTAGACAAATTCGCTCTTTCATTCAAGTGCAACTTGTCAACCCCACCTTTAAAAATGTCTCCAAAAATTAATCAAATTTTCCACGTTGCTATGGTTAAAAGTACATTCAAGTCATCACCTGATTTTACCTACTTTATTTGGCTCAACACACTTTTTGCACTTTTTTTTTTGAATATTTCGTTGTTTTGTGAGCTACAACCGAATTTATCAGACAACTTAACAGTGGAGAGTTGGAAAGTTGCTCTAAAATGAAAGAGCTCTCCCTTTACTCTACTTTGAATGTTAGTTTAATCATTTATTATCTTAGTTCTGAGGAATCTAGGTGATTTCAGACTATTTGATATAATATCCATTTTAGTTATTGTTAATTCGATTTTTTGTGACCATTGGAAGAGGAATCTGTGGCCTAGGTTTCGCTACCGTATAGAAATTCAAGAAAAAACTTCAGTCGATCAAAAAAAAATTTTGGAGGTCTGAAAAAATCAATTTTCATAACTGCCTTCAATTTTGGTTCAAAATTTTCAAAAAAAAAATCATGGAAGTTTAAAAATGTTGTTCAATTTTTAACAATAGTCGTGAAATTTATTTTTTCAGACTCTCCAAATTTTTTTGATCTTGGGAAAACAATTTCGAAAATTCTATACGGTAGAAAAACCTCGGCCACGTTTTCAACAATTAAAAAAATTCGAATTGACAATGTTAATAGATGCTTTTGTATTTTCAAACAGTGCCGGGGTTACTGTTGTCATAATTTTTTTTTTTTTTATAATTGTAAAATTGATTTCTTGATTTGTCTTTATATATCCTAGTTTTCTTTTTTTAGAAGCAATCAATTCAAAAAAGGTCTAGACACCTGGACATATAGTATTCAACATTTAAAAAATATACTTTGATGTCTAGAGATTTCAGCATGATCAAAGTAACGAAACTTGTCTGTAATTCACTGTGAGAATGTTTTGTTTTTTTTACCTGAAAATAATTAATCAACACATTCCAATCTTTGCAAACTGATCAAAATTGTTTACCAGAAATTTTTCTCAAGAAACATGGTATGTTTTTTGAGCTAAAAAATGTAGGGAATTTTCATGTTCAAAGATCAAATCGCATAAAAGGAGTCATCAAAGTGTTCTTTTATGACGCATATTTTTCTCAGGTGTATTTTTAAAAGTGTTGACCGGAACTTTGTAGTTGTTTATTTCCTCGAACCAAGACTAATGCTCTTGGATAATTGGGCGGCAACACAAAATATGTAGCTAGTTTTGAGGGTTACACGGAACTGATCAAATTTTGGATGATTTCTCAAAAAAAAGATCAAAGAGTCAGCTTGTTTTTCAAAAAACATGTTTCAAAGCAAAACAAACGTATAATGATACCCTAGTAAACATGATTAGTTGTGGTTTTTTTTGGTATACTTTAAAAATAATGAGAAAGTCTAGTTTTGTTATGATTCGTAAAAGAAGACTACAAAAAATCAAACAACGGAAAAAACGGGATTCAGGTAATAAATATCCTAGTGAAGAGATATCAGCTATGCCGTTCACAATTGAACATTGAAAATTTTTTACAGCGGCTCAAAATAGTTGGTTTGGTTACATATTTTGCACAGTTATGCCCAGATGTATCAGCAAAATGGTCCAGGGTTTTAGGATAATATCTGGCAACATATAATATCTGGCAACATAAAATCAAATGTCATTCTAACATGATACCTGTTACCTAACAAAAGTGAAAAAAGACCATTTTTCTACAATTTCTAGAAAATTTTGAGAAAAAGTTTTCTCTATTCAAACCTTTTTTCGAAAAATTTTATAAATTTCGGGATTGATTTTACGAATTTTTGGACTTGTTTTTCAACCCATTAAAAACAGACTAAAAGCAGAAAAAATTTCTTCTTAACTCAAATTCGGTTTTAAAGAATGACAATTTTCAAAAAAGTATTTCTAGAGTTATATTTTTCCAGATATCGTTTCACAAAACCTAAATCATCTTGCCGATACTTTTTGGCATAAT
Organism: Caenorhabditis sp. 38 MB-2015; assembly: GCA_900536415.3. Lineage (NCBI taxonomy): Eukaryota > Metazoa > Nematoda > Chromadorea > Rhabditida > Rhabditidae > Caenorhabditis > Caenorhabditis quiockensis. The sequence continues at coordinate 93,871 of LR548947.1, forward strand.
TGTGCAAATTATGGGGTCCAGACTACTTTAAGCATAGTTTCCTAATTATGGACTAATTTTCGATTTATACTGTATATAAATATGTCCATCCCATCTCGGTTCGTATTTATACTTTAATTATGGATGCAACTTTTGTCAAGTTTCGAAATCTTTATGAAAATATACTAACTTTTTTTCATATCTCGAAATTTTCATGAGCCCAGCTTGAAAGGCCTGAATATTGAGCTTTTTCCTTTTTTTTAAATCGGTATACTAATTTTCGAGATATGTTTTCATAGAAGAATCCTAACTATATCTCTAAAATCTATATTCTTTGTGAATACCATCTTTTTTATACAAGCCCATTAGAATATTTGTAAGAACTCCACCCCGTTCAAAAACCAATTATTCTTCCATAAAGGTTATTCTAACTAACCATGTACATATGTTCTTGATTAAATTTTTCACATATACCCAAAAAACTACGGTATTTCACGGAAAAAGTCACGCAAGGCTCTTCATATTCTGACGAATTTTAAACATTTTTTATGAAGCTTAGAAGGGTAGGGACTCATGTGCTAACGTTTTTTTTTTTTAATATTTTGTTTTCTAGATAAGCGTACTGTGTT
>LR548947.1:94491-124236 GCA_900536415.3 Caenorhabditis sp. 38 MB-2015
GGGGGGGGGGGGGTTCTTCTGACCCAGAGATCATATTTTTCAGACATGATTTTTTGAACCTGGCATGTAAACAAAACTAGAATCCAGTTCTTAACCACAAAATCTAAAAATAATACTGTCCAGGTGAAAAGGTTATTTTTCAGATGGGGGTGTATAATTTGCTTATTAAAAACAAAATTCTATTTCCGTATTTGTGGGGGAGCCGATAATTCTGATCGGATGTTTACACAAATTCTAGTGCATCAAATAAAAATAATCTTAAACTTTATCAATGATGACATAAATTTACAAGAAAAGTTGTTGATAATTAAATTGAAACGTTGACAGGAGTTTGAAGAGGGCAAATGACACAAGATTTTAGGTGGATGCTTGTTCAGGTCTTTTGACAGATTGTACTCGTTTCAAAATGTTCTTCATTTGCTCTTTGAACTCTTGATCTTCCGATTGGCTTTGGGACATTCTTTCGTGGAAGCTTCGGCGACGTTTCTCGCGCTCTTCTTTTTGTTGCTTCAATGTTTCCATCATACGATCGTTGTGACTCTGAAAACAGAATTTTTGAAGATTTTATACGTACGTAGGCTTGAAGAGTATTCACATACCTTGAGTCTCTCTTCCATTCTAGCCATGTAATCATTCAAATGATCGAGTTGAGTATCCAATTTGCGGATTTCTAAAAAAGGAGATTTTTCGGAGTTTGTGTTTAAAAAAATTTGGAAATTTCCTATATATACTCATTTAAACATCCCTTTAAATGAAAGAGCACATTTTCATGAACAAAAACAATGTGCTTTTTCATTTAGGAGCAACTTGTCAAATTTTCCTATTTTAAGACGTAGAAGGGATACCCGGTTGCCCCCACCCACAGGCTTTCACGCCCAAACGCCCATTCTTAGTCACCATTTGCCCAGATTCATGGATTTAGCCTGTAGAATCATGGGCAGCGGGCAATCGGGCGTTTGGGCACGGGTAATTGGAAAAATTGGAGCTTCTGCGTTCAGAGACCCAAGTCACAAAACTACACATTAGTTAAAGAAACAGGTATATCTGATTCCAAATTTTTGGTATTCGAAGTTTGAATATTTTCTTGATAGGCTTATTATGTGATCTTTTATTCAAAATTAAAAAAAAAATTTCATTTTCCAGTCACCATTGTGAGATCAAAATATTGAATACCCATTTGCCCAAACGCCCATTCTCAGTCACCCATTTGCCCAGATTCATGGATTCAGCTTGTAGTCTTATGGGTGGCGGGTAACCGGGCATTTTGGCACGGGTAAATGGGCGATTAGGCGTTCAGGAGTCAGATTTCAACTTTTGAAGATTTTTGGAAAAATACCAAAAGGTTCTGAATTGTCGAAATCAGACCAATTAATACATATATGCATTTACGGATATTGTATATTTTTGCTCACAATTATCGCCTCAACATGATGCATCGACCGGTAAAGAACACTCGGTTTTGGTTTTTTTTGTGAAAAATAAGTTTGTATACTTAATTTTGTGCGTAGAATCCGATTTTTAACATGATTTGAGTCATTAACTACTGTCTGGGCTGATATCGCCAATTTTTAGGATGAAGCTATACTAATAAAACACATTGTATGTTTCTAGGAGGCTCTAGAATGATTTATATTTGAAAATTGAGAAAACAGTGTCCACTAGCAGATGGCTGCTAAAGATTTTTACATTTTCAAACTCACCCTCAGTCTCCTCGCTGAATTCTCCTTCATTGAGTGCTTCCATACCACGAGCCAATGCTGAATGTGCTTGCGCGTTCATATTCGCAGCGTTGTTTCTCTCGCGCAACTTAACAACTGGAGTTTGCTCTTGCTCGTTGGTCATTCTGAAAAACCAAAAGTACCGTATACGATTATTTTAAAAACGAATGAATAAAAAAAGTTGTACAGTTTAATAATAATATGGACACTTTTTTTTATCAGTACACACACAAGTGGAAAAGTTGATAAGAAGACAAGAGTCCTGACTAAAACAAATGACCCGTTTGTGTGTATATACTTTCATTTTATGATTGTTTCAAATCGTCCGAATCAAAGAGTTTAATTTGATTTCGATTTTAATGGCGCCGAATACGTCATCGTATAGAAAATTGGAAAGGTGATGTGGTATAATTGGAATATGTCAAATCTCAATCAAATTGAGGAACAGAACATGCATTTTTTTTTCCTTGAAAGAAGATAGGGAACATGAAGCTCTCAAAATTACCAAGATTTTCAGAACTAGGGGTTTTCCAAGGTCCCAAGGGTCCTACACAAGAAAATTATTGGACCTGATCATTTTTTTTTGGATTTTCAATTTTTGGTTTTTCTTTAAACATCATGATAAGGTGAAACGTTTGGTCCTTTTTTGGTTTTTGCTTTACAATTTCTGATAAAGTGGTTTTGAACTTTTCAATCTTTCACTTATCAAATGAGAAAGTTTATGAGAAAATAATATTTGAATACAAACAAAGTGAAATGAAACAAGAAGATTAACAGGGGATTAGTTTGAAGACAATGAAGAGTTTGCAGAATTATGGGGTTTTATATAGTGATACGGTAGAAGTGGAACCATGAAATTAAAAACTTTTTAGAAATGTACAGTTTCAAGAAAGTAATCAAAATTTTGTTCATAATTGGAAATTTTTGTAGGACGATATATTTGGGAAAAAAATCGTCAAAAGCTAACCAAAAAATAATTTGCATTCAAAATAGGTACCTGCACATCTTACTGTGAAATACCGCCAACTTGGAATTAAAAAGATCTTTTTTTGTTTTTCAGCTTTGAACTTCGCCTAGAATTCTGGATGTTCTGAAAATTGTCATTCTTTGAAACAAAATATCTGAATTATAGGACTATAATTTCGTGGAATGAACATTTTTACAATGAAAACAATGTCCAATATCGAAAAATGACAATTTTGAGAAAAATATTTCCAGATCATTATTTTTCTAGGTATCGTCCTTCTGAAACTGGAACATTTTTATGTTATTTTCGAGCATAATTGTGAGACTACTTTGAACCAAGTTAGTCGATTTTCCCAATTTTGAACTGAATTTTGATATATAGATTACCCAAAATGAGGCATTTAACTCCAAGGTTTTTTCTTAGTTTTCAATTTTTCCTAGTTTTCATAGTCGGAGGCCATATTTCCCGTTAACAAAGTTTCAAATAGTAATCTCCATTTGAAAAAACAAAAACTTTTATAAATATTTTCAAACTATTGAAAACAATCGATTAATGTTGATTTTCTAGATCAAAGTTGCATTGAAACATTGTAACATTGAAAAAACCTTATCCCAAAAACTATCCAAATCCTAACATCTAAAACTTGTTCCAAAATCGAACAAAAAAGATAATAAATCATAACTAACACCAAAAAAAAAAAATCTATTACACTCATAAATATTATACCTCAAAAAAAAAAAAAGAAAAATTCGTCGCGAACTGGAAAATGTCAGAGACGATTGAAAAGAAAAAAAAGTAGAAGAAAAAGAAGAACGTTTACCGTTTTCTGGTTGCCCTTGCTGGCAAATATATGTTTTTCGGATCGAAAAATGAGAGACGACGAGTTTTTTCTTTCTTATTTGCTTAATTAGCATTGAGGTAAAAAAAAAAGGTTATGTGTGTGGGAGTGTTGAGAAGTGATTGAATACATTAAGGATTAACTCAACTTTTCTATTGCCACTATTTTTTTTCGAAAAAAAAAAAGTTCATTGAGTTTTATTGACTTTTCCCATCAAATTTCGAAATTTTGAAAGGGGGAGGGGGGGGGTAGGTTTAGTTTGTATTAATAAATTTCACAATTATGTATTATCAGAAATTCATACTTTTCAATATTTTGATCTACTAAAATTGAATTGACAATATCTCACGAGCAAAAGTAATGCAACTGACCGGTTTCAAATGCATAATTAGAATTACAAAACTTCTCTAACCAATCATTACTCGGAAAGGTGCTTTAACATGGTGCATCGACCATTTTAAAATTATTGGCTACATTGGGAGCATAGGATAAGAAAGATTATCATACGGAATCTTCAATAAACAAATAAAGGTGGGGACTTTTTTCGAGAAAATTTCACTTCAAAAAGGAAATTTGGAAACTTTTCATATTCAGTTGTATGTGGAAAACAACCTAGTTTCAATTTTCGAATGCAATTTTCTCGAAAACTAGATTTTTCAGTAAAAAATTCTATTTCACCAATGAGCAACTTGTCACCAAATTGTAAAAATTGATGTAAATTGGGATTTTTTGAAGTTTCCAAGAAATATTAACTTCTACACTTCTAAGTATGAAGCTTTCGAAACATTCCAGAAACTTGGATATCTTGAAACCTCAATCCCCATTCCCCATTTGTCAGAAATCACCCCTTCCCCTTAATTTGTGTTCAAAAGTACTATAAATCAATCAATATGGGTGTGGCAGTAATCATAACAAGGTCAATTTTTTGTACATGTTTTGTGAAAAAAAAAAATCTTCCGGTTTCATTGAAATGACGAAAATTTGCATCAGCAGCAAAGTTTTATCAGGGCAAAATGAAACATCGGAGATAAGTGTATTATTTTTGCATACATGTAGCGAAACAAAATGAAATGGAAATAAAGTTTGAACGGGGAATAGGGAGATTTGCATAACATGTTTTTCAAAGTCTAGCGGAAAAAGAGAGTGTAAAATCAAAACTACAGTACCCTCCTCACAAAATGAAGAAAAAAAAAAGCAAAACATTGGGGCAGGCAGGTGGTTCTACTTGAGTAAATGCAAGGTTGGCTGACCTAAATATATTTTTCTAAAAGTTTTCTGGGCGTGTGCGATGTGGGTGTGGAGGACATTTGAACACTGAACAACGAGACAGCAAAAAAAAACGCACAGGAAAATGATGATTAAGTGACTGGACAGACAGGTGACTAATGAATTAAGACGATGATGGTTGGGAAGAAAGATAGACACAGAAAAAAAAACAATGATGAAGATAAGAAAACACCCAGTTTTTGGGGAGGAAATGAGTAAGGTTATGGGAATTGAGAATTTATGGATGTTGTTGAAATTTTCAGAAAAGTTGGGGGAAAGGGGGGTCGGTTTCTAACATACCACGATTCTTTAAAAATCAACTTGATTGTGTTACTATTTCGAAACATTTTTTTAGTTTTTATTCAAGATAAAATAATTTTTCTTAGGGATCCTTGAAGCTGTGGTAAAGAGAAATCTCATATGGTGCATCGACCATTATAGAAAAACATGGATTCACTTGAAAGCATAGGATAAAATTGTCACCATAAGAGTATCAATATGAACATGGATATATCCATAATATAGTACATTATGATCAAGTGGATGTTCTTTGTATGATGTACAATAATTTTCAACAGGCTAGTTCACTTGGCTGAGGAACTTTTCATCATAAGCACTTCAATGTGAACCATGTCGGGATACCTAAATTACTTATGTTAGTGAGAATCCGGCCAAACTCGGAGTATAACCTCTTTGATCATACCAGGATCGAATTCTAAAATTTACGAACCAACCAAAAAATCACCAGCTTTTATTTCGGTCTGATTTCTTTGAATGCATGCTAATTTAACAAATATTTCCAAAAAATATTTAAACTGTGAGATCAGTTCTTGAACCGTACAAATATGTTTTCAGGTTTTACTTCAAACATGCCTACCGAGTGAGCAAAACAGGTTGACCTATTAGACTTCAGACTTCTTCGACCTCAGACTGAAATTTCTGCGAACGAGAAAACCTTGTTCTATTTTACATTGATGTTTGATAACATAGAAAATTTAGGTCTTAAAAAATTCAAAAAAAAACCCTAAACATTCCTTTTCACACTTTAAATTCACAAAAAAACGACAGTAGCCCATAACAGTTTCGAAAAAAAACGCAACAAAACCCTGTATGTATAACATATGAAAACTAATACCACAAAAAACTTTGCAGAAAAAAAGTGTGACTCATTAGAAAACAGCAAACACTGAGGTGACTCACACTCTCCCAAAAAAAACCGAATTCAATTAATGTGAAAATTTTCTCAACGAACAATTCCATTTCGAGAGACCTCTGACATTTATATTTGCCTCATAAAAAAAAACAAAGTGTATTACAGATCAAAAAATAAATAAACATCACATTAAATTGTTGTCGGCGGGCTGGCTGGCTGAGTTGCGATCCTAGTTCTATTGTATTGGGTAGAGGGGAGGGTTGTTACGCAAACAAAACTAGTATGCATCATCAGGAATTATGTATGTTATAGTTGTGTGTGAATTTTTTTTGGTTGGATGCGTTGAAAAAAAACTGTTGATATTTTGTACATATTTACAGGGAAATTTTTGAACAAAATACTATGACATTGTTAAATATACAAACAATCGTACCCAAAAAAAACAAGTTGTATAATTTTGTTTTTGAAATTCACTTAAAGGTGGTACGGGGAGTTGATAATCCACATTTAAAAAATTAAAAAAACTCAACATATTTTATTTTTGGTCGATTTGATTGGGATTTACAGATTAATAGATACAAACCACATTTCGACCATTTAATGCGAGAATTTTTTCTTCAATTCACAAAGAATCATAGACCTCAAAAAACATTAAAAACTATAAAATCATAAAAACTAAATCTTGAAGTTCACTTTATAAATGTTCTACCACTCCACTTCACTGAAAAAATGTCTTCTTAAACAATAAAAAAAGTCAAAACAAAATAGAAGCCCTCTCAAAAAATTGTGTAAAACGCCACCACGAATTAATAATATGTGGTTTGGAAGGTGAAAGTTGAATGAGTTTTTTTTTGCAAAAGAGAATTCTAATGGAAGCGAGACCGAATGGGAGAAAATGAAGAAAAAAGACAGGAATGATCGAAAATCATAAGGGTTTTGGGTTGAAAAAAATAATGAAGAGAAGTTGGGGGATTTATATCTTGCATAGGATAAATACTGGAAAGAATTGGTCAAAAAAGAGTGCATTAAAAATTTCAATTTCCGGAAAAATGCCAAAAAGTATGCAGATATAGGATATTTTTAGCCAAACATTCATATCGTTCCCGAGATATGCGTTTTGGGGTAGGTTTATTAGTAGCGTCCCCCTATAATTTACATTTTAATGCCTAGGGGGTGACTAAGGTTAAGGAGGGGTCCCATAATTTTTTTCTGGGGTACCAGTAGTGTCCTGAACCCATTTGCCAAGTGTGGTTAGCTTAAATTTTTTGGTTCCCGAGATATGCGTTTGGGGTAGGTTTATTAGTAGCGTCCCCCTATAATTTACATTTTAATGCCTAGGGGGTGACTAAGGTTAAGGAGGGGTCCCATAATTTTTTTATAAGGTACCAGTAGTGCCCTGAACCCATTTGTCAAGTTTGGTTAGCTTAAATTTTTTGATTCCCGAGATATGCGTTTGGGGTAGGTTTATTAGTAGCGCCCCCTATAATTTACATTTTAATGCCTAGGGGGTGACTAAGGTTAAGGATGGGTCCCATAATTTTTTTATAAGGTACCAGTAGTGCCCTGAACCCATTTGCCAAGTTTGGTTAGCTTAAATTTTTTGATTCCCGAGATATGCGTTTGGGGTAGGTTTATTAGTACCGTCCCCCTATAATTTACATTTTAATGCCTAGGGGGTGACTAAGGTTAAGGATGGGTCCCATAATTTTTTTCTGGGGTACCAGTAGTGCCCTGAACCCATTTGCCAAGTTTGGTTAGCTTAAATTTTTTGATTCCCGAGATATGCGTTTGGGGTAGGTTTATTAGTAGCGTCCCCCTATAATTTACATTTTAATGCCTAGGGGGTGACTAAGGTTAAGGAGGAGTGTGAAATATGGTTCTGATGGGTCCTTGCTTTTTTTATAATTTTTGCAGTTTTGAACTGTTTTCTTCATTTTTTTCAAAGATATATATGATCAACCTGTTTTTAGCCAAACATTCATATCATAAAGTATTATTTTAGGTTTTTTTTAATCAGTTTTTTTTAAATTATCTATGAGTTCATTTTTTGAAACAAACTACAAAAACAAAGTTGATATATTCAGTAACTATATTTTTTGTGAAAAACTCTTTAATCCAGCAATAAAATCTCGACTTTCTGAACCAAATTCATATATTCATCTTATATTTTTTCATCTTATATTTTTCTCTGGCGCCTCTCATTGTTTCACACACTCTCTCGTCATGGTCCCTGTGAAATATGGTTTTTGTTTTCCCTAATCAGCTGTTTTTTATTAGCAAATTCTCGAATTGTTTCTCTTTATTTCAATATTTACCATAATTAACCTGTTTGTAGCCAAAATTTAAATAATGTAAGATTATATTAGGTTTTTTTTTAATTAATTTGAACCTAAGAGACTATTTTGAACCTAAATTGAAAACAAAAAAATTTTCTATTCCCAATTTCATATGAATTGAATTTTCAGAATAAACCAAAAAATCATAATTTTCTAGACTTACTATATATTTTTTTCTTCATCCCATATATTCATTATACTTACCTACACCTTGCATATCTTTTTTTCTCTGCACACCATGCGTCTCCTCATGTCCCCCTCTCTTTCATTCGTTTTTTTTGGCCCGTCCCTGTCATATCGTTCTTGTTTTTTTGTTTGTGTCCTTTCTATGCGTATTTTCAAATTTTTCCTCAATTTTTTTGAAGATATCCATAGAAAAGTATGTTTTTTTAGTAGATTTCTGTACCCTTATGTGACCATTCGCTGAAACAACTTTTCATATTCAATGATTTTTCTCTTTTTCAGTTTAAATGTTGCTCTTTCTCGAATTTGTTTGAAAGAACATAGGACAATTTATTTTATTACATAATAGTAATTACTTCGTATTCTTTTTTTTTCTTTTTTGAATGAAAATATTGTAAATTTTCAGAGATTCCAACTTGGATACTATTTTGGAAAGTAAGTTATTTTGAAATGAATTGTTGTTTTTTCGGGTTTCTTGCAAAAATCAAAAGTTTTCAACATTCTATCTCTATAACTAAACTTTGTCAGAAACTTGAAAAATATTGATCGATTCGAAGAAGTTAATAACAAATGATTTTTCAGATGTCAGAAGCTTTAAGATTGGCCGGAGAATTGTGCTTCGAAAAGAAAAAATCAGCAACATTCGAAAGGGGTATGAATGGTAAGGAAATTTTCAAAAGAAATATCGAGAACAAAAAATTATAATTTCAGCTGCTTTGGAGCAATGCGAAGTATTGATGAAGGAAAAGGAGCATTTGGAGCAGATTCTTGGACAGTTCGAAAATGATGGAAATAAGGTAAATCATTTTTTTCATCAGAAATTTCATCAGAATTTCACCAGAACGAACCTCAAGTTCTCCTTTTTTTTGTAAAAATTTCAAACAACCAAAAAAAGTCACTATTCCATTGGGTGTCTGAAAAATAATTTTACAAGACTTAAAAAATGTTTTCTTACAGAGTGGTGCCAGCCAAGTGAAAGTTGTTGTGGAGAGTTGTAAAGTGTTGAAGACGGAAAAGGAGAATTTGGCCAATATCAATGCGGGATTTGCTTGCGCAGAAATAAAAGTGAGTGATTTAGGAAGCTCTTTCATGCGATTTGGCGAGAATTGGTCTGAATATAGTGTATTTTTTAAATAGAACTCCGGAGTAATGTGAATGACTTTCCCATTAATTCTTGGCATGTCTCAAATAGGATCAGAGCTACAGAAAAAATGAACATTTTCTCTCCAACATTCATCAAGTTTTTTGCTACAAATATCTAGAAATTATTCACTATTTGAAATTTCTTTCCACAACTTCAAAAATTCATATTTCTAGGCAGGCGCTAGTAAAGTGGGTCATCTCAAGCAAAAATTGGGAACTCTCACAAAAGAGTTTCAATCCAAGGAATCGGCTCTGGTTTTGGCAAGAACTGAAGTTTTGGTGAGTTTTATTTTTTATTTTTTAAATTTCACCATAAAATTCAACATTTTCCAGAAAACGAATGATGAGTTGAAAAAGAGAGTAGCTGAAGCGGAAAGTGTGCCGAATGATGTGGTTCAAGCTGGATCGGAGGGTTTCAAAATCGCTGAGCTGGAGCGGAAATTGCGAAAAGAGATTGCGATGAGTAAGAAGTATGAGAAGAAGCTGAAGCAGCTAGAACAAAAATCGATGGATAATGAGGAGAAGTATGAAGCTGAGATCAAGCGATTAGAAGGAGAATGCGATCAGTTTAAAAAGTTGTATAAGGATGCTCACGAGAGGTCTATCTACTTTGAAAGGAAGTTCACATCGCTGCAATTTGACCAGAAGAAAACGCATGATGAAGCTCCAAAAGTGCACAATTTGAATCATCCTGAAGACGATTTCCGGATATCAAAGCTCGAACAGCAAATTGGGTTGCTTAGCCAGAAGTGTGATGAGAAGGAGAATGAGCTATCGGAGAAGTCGAAATCGATTTGCCAATTATCATCGGAGCTTAATAAGGAAAACAATTATTTGAAGGAAGTGCAGAAAAAATTAGAAATGGAATTGAAATCGAAGAAAAGGCTTTTGAAGAAATATCACGAGGCTCAGACAGAGAATTTCGACTTAATAAATCTCTTAAAAAAACTCGAACAATCTGACATTTTGAACCAGGACGATTGTTGCTTTGTCGAAAAGACATCTGAAACGTATGGAAAATTGAAAGTGGACCTGGAAAATAAAATAGGTGAGTCTTTGTTTTGCTGATTATGATAAAATGAAAATAACCATTATCATGAAAACTATTCTTAAAAAGTGAACTTTACGCTTTTGAAAATGACAGTTTTGGAAAATAATATTTTAGATTTAGATTTTCCTGATTTATACAGTGATTTTCTGAAGTCTAAAATAAATATTGTGCAATTTCAGGTTTCGTTCGAGAGGATGTTTTGCTAGAGGTTGTTAAACTGATTGACGAGTTCATTCTATCACACTCGAACATCGGTCAAGTGATTGCTCTGGAAAGTAAAGTGATGGCCCTCGAAACAGTGAATTATAATCTCTTCAATCAAATAAACCTGATTAAAACTGAATTCGATGTTCAGTTGACTGATAAGGAATCGATCATCAAGCAGTTGCAGTAAGTTGAAAGATTGCGACAACTAAAACAAAAATTTCAATTTCAATTTCAGGCAAAAATTGCACGATCTCAATGTTCAACAGTCCACTACGTCCACCAGACGCCAAAGTTTGTGGCGGAAAGTGATCGCCAAACCTTAAAATCACTCTGCGCTTCTCCCATTTTTTTAACTTTTCATGAACAAATGTAGTTCATCGTCTCACATTTTTATTATAAATAGGTTTTATTTTTTTCTTGATATTTCATTGATTGAATGCACACAATCGGAACACGTTGGAAACAGTTTTTTCCCTCCTATTATTTCGATTTCAGAAAATTTTCAGCACTTTTTCATGTTGCCTCTTCAAATTCCTAACATCCCTCCTCTTGCCTCTTGTTTATCAATGTGTTTTCTATCTCGCAAAATTTTGTTTCAATCCAAAAATTGGAATTACACACATATATAATACAGTTGAGGTTATCATTCTGAAGAATTCCAATTTCATAACTAAAAGCCAAATTTTCATCTAATTGCCATAAATGTCTTGTAGTTAGCGTCCCTGCCACTCTCAAACAACACTCCGCCTGCCTCTTGTATAGCACACATATAGTTTGTGTGGCATCATAATGCCAATCTTTTTTCCCCATCAATTTCTTTATAAACAGAACCGGTTCTCATATTCCACATTTTTTTTTCCTGGAATTATTGATTGTGCTTTCTTCTATTTGTTCACTATCAGTTTCTCATTGATTTATCGATTTTCTTCCAGATGAGCACAGTGGATAGGTTAGCTGGCGAGCTACATGCGGAACGACAGAAATTGGCACTTTATGAGAGGAATTTACGAGGTGAGATTGGCGATTTTAAGAAGAATTTGGGTGAAAATTGAATGCATTTTAGTTGCTGTGGAGAGTTGCAAAGTGTTGAAGACGGAAAAGGAGAATTTGGCCAATATTATTGCGGGATTTGCTTGCGCAGAAATAAAAGTAAGTGATTTTAAAAGCTCTAAGAGAAAAAAGCGACTGGAATTGGTGAAAATTGGTCTAGAAAATAGCGCAATTTTTGATAAAAGTTTGGAGAAATATGAAGAAAAAATAACTCAAGAGCTACACCAAAAGCTGAATGTTGTTAAGTAATTTATTTTTTTCAGGCAGGCGCTAGTGAAGTGGATCAGCTCAAGCAAAAAGTCGGAATTCTCACAAAAGAGTTTCAATCCAAAGAATCGGCTCTGGTATTGGCAAGAACTACAGTTCTGGTGAGTTTTATTTTTGAAAATTCACTATGAAAATCGAAAGTTTCTCAGAAGGAGAATGCTGAGTTGAAGAAGCGAGTAGCTGAAGCAGAAAGTGTGCCAAATGATGTGGTTCCAGCTGGATCGGAGGGTTTCAAAATCGCTGAGCTGGAGCAGAAACTTCGAAAAGAGATAGCGATGAATAAAAAGTACGAGAAAAAGCTGCAGCAGTTGGAAGAAACTTCGAAAGAGAACGAGGAGAAGAAATTCGAAGTTGAGATTAAACGATTAGAAGGAGAGCGCGAACAATTCAAGAAATTATACGAGGATGCGCACGGGAGGTCGATCTACCTTGAGAGGAAGTTCACATCGCTGCAACTTGACCAGAAGAAAACGCAAGATGAAGCACCGAAAGTGCACAATTTGAATCATCCTGAAGACGATTTCCGGATATCAAAGCTCGAACAGCAAATCGGGTTGCTTAGCCAGAAATGTGATGAAAAGGAGAATGAGCTATCGGAGATGTCACATTTTCTAACAGTGTTGAAAGGTGAAAATATCAGCTTGAAAGAGAGAATCGAGCAGTTCGAGAGATGTAAAAGTACTACCCCGGAGGAGCTGTGCTTTGTCGATTTGATGAGTGATGAATATGCGAAATATCGGGAGCAAGAGCAAGATGTACTTGGTGAGTTTTTTCTCACTTGTTTGAAAAATATTAACCTAGAAAAACTGGCGCTAGAATTCACCTCCCAAGTTTATGACCAATTATAGCTCGGAAAATTTGTTAAATTATTAATTTCTCTGAGGAGGAACATTGATTTTTCAAGCTAAGACCTCCAAAATTGTGCATTTGGCTAGTTATCAGAACTCCGAGGTATCGGACTGGAACCATTTTTGGTTAATTTATCACTTCACGTAACAAATCTGAGGTCTAGGTGAGCCTCGGCTTGACACTCCTGTCTGTTAATACAAAATTCACCGCCAATGAAAATCAAAAGGCCAGTTCTCATGAATCGGATTGGACGCGATTTTCATAGGGTTCAAAATAACAGTTCCTTAATCGGATAGCCTAACAAATGGGGTCCAAAAATAGGACTAATGGGCAATTTTGGACTCGAAAAAACCAGTGAAAGTCCGAACAAGGAGAACCGACTTTTCCATTTCTAAATTATTCGATGAAATAAAAAGTTAAAATTCCATTAAAATCTAACTAATTCTCATTTTCAGAATTCCTCTGTCCTGCTCTCTTTAACGACGTTATGATCCTCATCGAAGAAGCCAAAGCCGAGAATTCAAAATCCGATCAAGTCAAAGTTTTGGAAAACCAAATCGGGAAATTCGAAAGATCAAATTCACAATTGTCATCAGAGCTGGGGGATCTCAACAAAAAAATTAAGGACTTTGAGAAAATCCAGAGGAAATTGGAGAATGAGCTGGAGTTGAAGGAAGAGACTTTGGAGAAGTGCCAGGAGACGATAAGAAAGCTGAAAGATGATGTGAAAGTAGAAGTTTCGAAAGCAGATGAGTTGAAGTGTGAGGTATCAAAACAACGACTAAGAGCGCAAGAAGAGATCGATACACGAGACCGTGAAATTGAAGCATTCCGCAAAATGTTGGTCAATTTTCGACATGAGAAAATGGAAAAGCCAACAGCTCGTAAAATCAGCAGACATAGTCGCAATTCGACGCACGACGATGATTCGACATCCTTCCGAAGAAGCCGAACTTTCTCACAAGATGAGAGCACTGCCAATGTTCCCAATGATCCTGATTCGAAGAATATTTATTATGAAAATCAGTTGACGAAGAAGGAGTATGATATTCAAGAATTAAGGTTAATTAGATATTTTTTGACCAAAATTATTGATTTTTCAATTTCAGAAAGCAACTTCTCGACCTAGAAGTACGATTAAGAGAAGGAGAACAAGTGGCGATGACTCGACAACTTGAATCAGTTGCTAGAAGTGAAGAAATGACGGAAAAGGTTCGAGCTCTTGAAGGTGAGCATTTTATAAAACAAGATTTTGGTCAAATTCATATGATATGAGAAAAATCGGAGTTTTCAATAACCGGCTGGACTAGGGGGTTTAACTCTGATGTCTCAGTCGCTACTTGCTCTTCTATGTCCGGTTCGAAAAGCGTCTGACTGAACATGGTGCATCGATCATTATAAAAGGGACCTAAGGTACTGTAAAGAGACTCCGCAAACTGCTCTCAAGGAAAAGGCACATTTTTCAGTAAACGTTTCAAGGATTTTTCATTTGGAGAAGTGAGAAAGTTCATAGTAGAAAAGTTAGCAATTTTTAACGTATAGCTAGACTTATGGATAAAAAATTCAAAAAAATGTTCTATTTTAGTTAAGAGCAACTTGCCGAGGGCACCGGATATTGAAAAATAGTAGTGAAATCTTTTGAAAATTACCTCCTCTATTTCCAGGAAAACTTCAAATGCTATCATCAACCAATGAAATCGACTACCTTCGCAATATCTTCACACAATTCCTACACTCCATGAATTCTCCCAGTATGCCAAGCAAACCGATTCTCAAAGCGATGGGAAGTGTGTTAAAAATTCCAATATCCGACATGAGAATTATAGATAAAAAATAGAGTTTAGGTTTGATATTTGTTGTAAATTCAATGTATTTTTTCTTACTAACGGGTTCTGATACATATTGATTGATAATTGTTATTGGTGATATTTTTTAATGAAATGAATCCGGTTAAACATATTATTTTTATAATGGTTTTAGAAATCTAAAAGCTTGGAAAAACTTTTGAATACTTTTATATTTTTTTTGTTACAGTTTTAAAGAAATATTTCAGAATGAGTGGAGGATATAAATATTCAAAATTGAACGAAGATGAATTCACAGAAACGCCATCTTCACACACCCAACTCATGGAACGTCAAGAGGTCAGTTAAAAACTAGATATAAATTTTTAAAAATACCTGGAATGATTATTTTCAGCAAATCATACGCGAACAAGATGATGAGCTGGAGATGGTTGGAAATTCTGTGAGAACCCTCAAAGGAATGAGCTCGAGAATAGGAGAAGAGCTGGATCATCAATCAATGTAAGTTGATGTGATATTTTTTCTTTGGTAATCTAGAATTTTCTTGTAGAATGTTGGATGAACTGGGTCAAGAGATGGAGCATGCGGATACCAAACTTGATGCGGTTATGAAAAAAATGGCGAAATTGACACATTTGGAAGATGGTAAGCCATTTGGTTCACAGATAGAAAAATATTTTCAAATAAAAGAGAAAATGGATCACCTGAATTGGAAGAAAGTATTGGACCGAAAAAAATTCTGCTGAAATAAACCAATAAAAAAAACAAATTTTTCTAAAACGGAAGGTGAGAAAAAAAACCTTAAAGAGTGGATACTGAAAAATTCTTAAATTTCATAGTTCAGAAAACGAGGTTTTTTGCTAAACCAGTTTCTATTCATACAATTGACGTATATCTTGAATGAAGTTCAATTTAAAGCTTTCTGTTGCTGCCCAAAACTTTTTGGGTTTCAAACAATCTTTTTGAAAAAACACAACTTTTTTTTTAAAATCATATAAAACTTAAGAAGTAACAGGTTTTTAAAAGTTACTCTATAATTTTTGAACCAAATCTAAATTAAATTTAGCTTGTTTTTTTTTTCAGATAAGCACCGATCTGAAATTCCTGAATTTCATATTTTTCCTTGAAAAAAAGAAGATAGTTTTCTTCTTAGCTAGATTTTTATTTTTATAATGATAAAATTCAATTCGAATCCAGAGTTCTTCTGAAGTTGTTATGGGGGAGATCGGTGCCAGTTTTTTTATCTATAGAAATTGAAGTTAAAAATTCGGAGGACTGTCATCTTGAAATTACAAATCTTTTGACATTAACAACCCACCCGTAGGAATAGACCTAGCTTCTAAAATTATCTCTTGAAGTCTTAAACACCAAAGTTCAGCAGTTTCAATAAAAACCTCTCCAAAATCATGTCCTGCAAAACTACAACACCAAAAACCAAAAATTCTTTTCAGATTCGAGTCAATGTAAAATGATCATTGTGCTCAGCGCCCTTCTATTCTTCCTCGTTTTTGTTCTCATTGTTCTCTAAATCTTATGCACCTGCCATTTTTGACATATTTTTCCGAATAAACGGGTCTTTTAAATATTTCTATGTGCAGTTTTTTATTACTAACACGTATGTCACAAAAATCATACTACTAACATACTTTTAATCAAACAAATCGATAAGATAATCAAACAAACTTTGTTATCTATATATTTTTTTCTTCTCTTTTTCTTGCAGATGCTTTTATGATCAGACAACGGAGTTATGAATCCTATTAGTACTAGTTGTTTTGTTATCTTTGTTATTGGAATATCATTGGCATATGGAGCAACTCAAAGAGATTCCAATGGATATATCATTTTTTGCCCATGTATGGGAAGATTTGGAAATCAAGTGGATCAGTTGATTGGTGTATTGCAGTTTGCTAAAACGTTAGATCGGACGTTGGTTTTGCCGAATTTCATACAATATGAACATCCCAACGTGGTGAGTTTTTTTTTTTTAAATGATATTCTGGGTAATTTGGATATATTTGACAAGACACCCTTAAAAGTTTCACAAGAAAATATAAATTTTCTTCTCGAATATTAGGTTCGGTGACTTTAGAAGAAAGTCTAGAACATCGGTTTTGGCGAAAAATAACTCATAAAACAGTGGGAATGAATAGAAAAAAATTTATTTGCAGATTTTTCATGTTTAGACCCGCTTGAACATACTAGTGTTCTTCGTTCTAGCTGAGATTAAAAACAATTTTTTCCAAATAAGAAATATCATTAGTTATTTTGATTGGGAAATCAAAAACAAAGTTCAAAATTTTATTTTCAACCCACTGAAAAGAATATGAAAACTAATTCTACCTAAATTTCAAACAAATATTTTATTTTTCTCAAGTTAAAAATTATTATGAACAGTTTTAATTGGGAAATCAAAAATAAAGTTTCAAAATTTCATTTTTGATCCACTGAGAAAAATATGAGAACTGATTCTAGCTAATTTTCGAAAAAAAGTTATATTTTTCTCAATTTTGAAATTATCAAGAAAAACTTCAATTGGGAATTATAACATAAGTTTCGAAACTTTATTTTCGATCACTGAGAGAAATATGAAAACTAATTCTACCTATATTTCAAACAAAAATCCTATTTTTCTCAAATCAAAAATTATTATGAACAATTTCGATTTACGAATTTAACAGAAGTTTCAAAATTTTATTTTCGAATAACTGAGAAAAATATGAAAACTGATTTCAGCTGAAGTTCAGAGAAAAATCTTATTCTTCTCCAAATTAAAAATTGTAATGAAAAATTTTGATTTTTAAAAAAATATTTTGGAGATCCAAGTTTCTTAATTCCTGACAATATTTTATGGAATTTAGAATCACGCTAAAATCTAAAAAATGTCCAATATTTCCAGAGACTCATCCCATTCGAGCATCTCTTCCAACTCGCCACAGTCTCCAAATTCACCAAAGTAATCACAACCACAGAATTCTCCAAACACCTCATGCCCCATATCTGGCCAGCCAAAAACCGCACCGCTTTCTGTTGGTCAGCACGTCAATCAATTTTCGACAAAACCGCTCAACCAGGTTGCCATCCAAAGGAAGGAAGCCCATTCGGACCATACTGGGATCATTTATCAGTGGACTTTGTAAACGATCAATATTTTGGTGATATTCCTGGGGGATATGATCTGGATGTGCTAGGCGTTAGGAAATCATGGGTTGAGAAATATCCATCGGAAAGCTATCCTGTTTTGGCGTTCCCTAGTGCTCCAGCCGGATTCCCATCAAAATCTAAAACTTGGCCAATTCAAAAATATTTAAAATGGACCTCTAGAATCACCGAAGCTGCAAAGAAATTTATTTCAAACAACCTACCTGGACCATTTATCGGAATTCATTTAAGAAATGACGCTGATTGGGTGAGTTTTCAAACGAATTTTCTAAAAATATATTATTCTTTATATGTATGTAGGCTCGAGTCTGCGAGCACATTGACGTCAAAAATAATCGCCCTGTTTTTGCGTCCGAGCAATGTTTGGGTGAAGGACATTATAAAGGGTCGATCACCAAGGAGATTTGCTCGGCGAGCAAGACAACGATTTTGAATCAAATTGTGGATCATGTTGGGAAAATTGGAGCGAAATCAGTGTTCGTGGCTAGTGATAAGGATCATATGATTGATGAGATTAATGAGGCGTTGAAACCGTATGAGGTAAGATTTAGTGATTTTTAAAAAATAGAATTAGGGTATCACATATTTTCAATACCCTGTTTCATAAATCATATAACGTTTTCATAAAATTACCCTATAATTTTTTCTCAACACTGACTTTCTTGAAGTGTTTTCTCAGAGGTTGCCTGAAGGTTCTAAATCAAACCCCTCTTCCCACAAAAAAAACATAATACGAAGCCTTTTTTGAACACGCGTTGCGGTTATGCGTCGCGTGTTCTTGATTGTGGGGTGCATAGTAGCGATGATATTTTGGATAATATCCAAAAAAAAACAAAGTTTAGGAATATTTTTTTTTCCTATAAAAATTAAGACTATTTTTTTTCTGAAAATAAAGTCAAAAAAAATCTATATAATGTCTAAAAATACCAATGCAGTGCTAATCGATTCCCAAATATTACAAAAAATTAGAAAAAAAACCAATTTTTAGGACATGGTGTTTGAGCAAGTGGTAGGAAGTTGTATGATGACACAAAAAATCACTTAATTTAGTAAAAAATGTTGAATTATGTTCTTGAATGTTGTGACACTTCACGAGTTATTGAAATTTCCCTGTTTTTTCAGAAAAAGAACCTTTGAGAGTAGTTGTGAAAAATATAGGTCCTGTATATTTAAAATAGTGAATCTATATTTCCAGATCAAAGCTACGCGTCAAACTCCAGACGATCCTTACATCTCCTTAGCAATTCTCGCTCGATCTGACCTCTTCATCGGAAACTGTGTTTCAACCTTCTCCCACATCGTCAAACGTGAACGTGACCATTCCTCAGCCAAGCCAAAACCAAGTGAATATTTTGGACTCATCTCAGAAAAACGGAAAATCGAATTGTAAATAATATAAATAGTTATTTATTCACAGTGCAAAAAATATATGACAAAAATAGAACCAAAAAGAAAATATAGTAATACAACATTTTTAGGGTGGATGGGATGGTGTGATTGGACATGTACTAGTGAGGCATCGTATTTGTTGTTTAGTCGTTTTTTTTTCAAAAAATAAAGAAGAAGAAGAAGAAATTTAGTTGATTTTGAGATCCATCAAGTCACCTGGAAATTTTTTTTTGATATTCAAAAAATGTGGGGACACCTACCGTTTTGCTTAGATAGTTGATTATTATTTTCCAATGGTAAACATAAATTTGTCGTCGTCATCTGATCAGAAGTCTCATAAATCGTTGAAGACGAAGAAGTTGTCGATGACGTCAAACTATTGTTACCATTTTTCACATCCTCTGTAGGACTCTAAAAAAAAAATTTTTTTACTTGTTTTTCGAATTTAGAAATCTCACCTTTTTTTTTCCTGCAAAACACATAGTCTCTGGTACGGTAGATGATCTTGTAGGCGCATTAAAACTCTCCTCAATAATTCCCGATAATTTGTCACTATATGGGCTAGTGATACTGGTTACTGTAATAATCATTAGGTTGTTTTCCAGATTTTTTCATGAGAAATAATAAAATACTACTGGGGGGAAGCTCCATATATATACATATATAAATATTTTGAAAAAATATTGCTGGAAGTGTGAAAACACATGCAACATGCAAGGCCAATTCATTGAAGAATTGGAGAAAAAACTAAAATTAAAAAAAAAAATACAGACACACAAACACAAAACCTACACTTTCCGATGCATAAAGGTTTCAAGTTAAGAGATGTGGGACGAGCTGAAACTTTTGTTTGAGGTGTTAGTGAGAAGAAGTTCGAGAAGAAGTTGGTTGATATCTCCGAATTGTTGGTGGCAAGTTGATCAGAACATAGGGTTATTTTATAGGTAATTCGATGGGGGGGGGGTTGAGGGTATTAAGCGAAATTCAAAAATATAATGTGTGAGTTTTCAGGATTTTTGAGGGGTGGTAGAGTGAGATGAGTCATGTTTTGAAATTAGAGAAAAAAGAAATGAAAGCAGTTTTGTTGGACATGCTATTCAGCAGTGCAAGAAATAAGGTGCGTATTTCAGAAAAGTTTATTTTTTAGATGAACTTATTTTTGAGATACCTGTGAGAAGAATTTGAGGGTTTTTGAAAAACTGTATATCATTTCAAGGTCCCATATAAAATTTTAAAGGTTTTCTGAAGCTTGTATATGTTATTTAAGGGTTCCTAATAAATTGTATATATTTTTAAAGGTATTTTTTTATCAAGAGTATGATCATCAGAAAAGTTTTCACAAAGTTTATATATTTTTGAATTTTTTTTTGCCTATATCTCATTCTTGAGATCTACCCACATATTGTTACTTATTTTTAAAGGTTCACCTGAAGCTTGTATATGTTATTTAAGGGTTCCTAATAAATTGTATATATTTTTAAAGGTATTCAAAATCTTGTATATTATTCTCAATAATTTTCAAAGTTAGCATATCATTCTAAAGGTCCCATATCACATTCTGAAGGGTTCCCAATAATGTATATTTTTTTTGAAGGTATTAAAAATGTTGTACATTATTCTGTATAATCTCCAAAGTTAGAATATCATCCTCATGGTTCTCTAAAATCTGTATAACACTCTAAAAAACTATATAATGTTCTATAGGTTTTCCGAAGTTAAGATATCAATTGAAAAATTTCATTAACAGCTGTATATTATTCTAAAGGATACCAAGGTCTGTATACTCCTAGAACGGCTCCAAAAAAGCTGTATTTCATTCATAGGGTTCCCCAAAAGTAGTATATGGTTCTAAGAGTTTCCTCAACAATTTTACATCTAACTGATTTTATCAAGAGTACGTAGATCATCAGAAAAGTTTTCACAAAGTCTATATATTTTTCTAAGAATTTTGTATATATTTTTGAATTTTTTTTAGCCTATATCTCATTCTTGAGATCTACCCACATATTGTTACTTATTTTTAAAGGTTCACCCAATTTCTATTTATCACCTTGAAGGTTCTACATAATTTTGTATATTATCGGAGGGTCCCGATTACCAGTTCTATCGAAAATTGCCCCAATATCTTCCTTCTTCCCTCTATGTTCATACAGTTAGCAACTTTCACATGATAGGACAGTTAGAAGTAGAGTTAGTAAAAGCGGATTCTAATTTTCCAAACGTCCAACTTACCCATCGAATTTGACGACGAAATACTCATTGGTGTATCGGACCTCATACTCGGCTAAAAATACACAAATCTTGTAATATCAGATAAAAAGGAAACTATGAGTTACCTGTGAAGCTGTTGAAATTGCAGTTGGTAGGCTAACAGCTCGATTCATTCGTAAGGTATGCATAGGTAGACCAAAGTTTTGGATTCTTGCCAATCTTTCTTTTTTGGATAGCATATTTGTGATCGCAACTTCTTGTCGAAGTCGATCAAGTTTTAGCATCGACTCAACTGCCTGAATACTCTTGGTATATGCCTCGATGTAATTCAAAGTTTGTGCATGATGAGATGTTGAGGATTCTTGAGTCTCCTTGGCAGCCATCATCGCTAAAGATGATCGATCTTCCATGTCTTGCGAGGATTTCGGAATATGCGCGACGATGTCATAATGGAGACTTGTTCTATGAATAATTTCATTTCCAAGCATTCTCTTGAACAATTTCTCCGTCAGACTTGGCTTTTTATAAATTAGCAAACAAATACGCTTTCTCAGAACAATATGCATTGGGCAAGGATGGGTCAATCTGATCATAACTTTAACAATCGCATAAACCCTGTCATTCGATGAAGTTGGCACATTCAACGCAACACTATCATGCACTGATGTATCCCAGGAGCACGCCGCAACATGCTCCTTATCATCATATTTATGAATAGGTAGCATCAGCAGGTTGCCTTCGGGTTCCAGTGGGAGAATCGAGTGAGCTCCAGCAATTTTCGGAATATTCTCATCGCTTGTTAATTCACCAGTCATATCATCCGAATTCAAATCTAGGAACAATACAGGGATATGCTTTTCAACACCATCCGGAGCAACCCTAGAAAATTATATGTTAACGAGAAGTTTCTTAAAAGTCAACTAGGAAAGTTTACCAATCACAAGGAGCACCAGGTATACTAGAATTCGGTGCGGGGCATTCTACAGCGGTCCTCTCTTCAGTCAGCGCTACCCATTGACCCATAAGAGAATGTTCACGATCCAATTCGGCTTCTGATTTACCCGTCTTTGCCGAGAGCGTGTCCAATTGATGTTGTAGATAAAATTGTCTTGATTTCAACGCATGCGACCATTGCTTCCTAATCTTATCCAAATCCTCTTCTTGATAACTGTCAATACCTCGTTGTTGATGTAGTCCACCACTATTCCCTTTCACCGCCAATATACCACCAATGCTAACACTACTAATCGCATCAATAATCAAGGGGAGACCATCATTTGTCACCAAGTTTACACCAACAACAAGTCGTCGTTGTTGGCCTTGTTTTAATTGATAAATCCCACCAGTTGCGACATCTTCTTGCTGCCGAACCTCGACATTTGTCCATTCACCATTTTCATTGAGTTCCTTGATCTCCGTCCATAATTCAACACGACGGGTAACTTCCATCCAACGATTTTGAAGTGATTTACTCTTCTCATCAGTATCTAGAACTCGTTCCTCATGATGTCCACAGATCCGATGTCCCCAGACTTCAATCGATAACGCGTCATCTCTGACATATTCCATGAACTCCTCAGTTATCATAACATTAAAGTCACGCTGGTGCTCGAAGATCACTGTTGTTGGCTTGTTTGGTTGTTGAGCATCATTAGATGGTGCTACGACAAGAAGTTCCGAGATATTGAAGAATGAATATTGACAGAAGACAAAGTTGGAGAGCTTCTCAGGAAGCCCAGAAGCTCGCTTGATCCGAACACGACATGTTATAGTTTTACCAAGCATGCTCTCTCCATCCTTGAACTCCTCTGATGACTCATCTTCATCAATGACACGGAAGATTTGAACGTGTAAACGACCAGCGACTTCTCCTTGCTGCGAGATTATTGGAACCTGGTAATCTAATCGCAAATCATGAAACAGAACTTCAAGAAAAACATTAGCAACTCCTATAAGATTGTGATGCTCTTGTGATTCGAAGAATGGATCGATAATCAATGCAGATTGTTCTGGCAGGCATTTCATTGGAGTGGTATGGGGTGTTCCTTGCGTTGAGAAATCGGCAGATCGATTGAACCCATTGATCATGTCGTTGTAGGTTTCTCGCATATCAACGAGTCGAGATTCAAGCTGGGCTACTGTCCACATCTGACTGCCACTCATCCCCTCTCTTCTCACAACAATAACCGGTTCACATACGAATTGTCCAGCCTTGATTTTGATTGGTCGAAGATTTGATGCAGGAATCTGCAGGGTGACATCATAAGTGGTCTGGCGTCGAGAATTCTGAAGCTCGCGGGAGATGAGATTGGCCTCTCGAACCAACGCATTTGCATGAATCACATCAGCTTTTAATCTTTTCAACGATTCAGCAAACATTTCTTCCTTTCTCTGCGCCCAATAGAAAAACTTGCTCTTCACCGATTGCTTCGGATTCGCCGGAAATGGGAACGGTGGCAATCCAGATGGTGTTGTGACAGGTGTAGGCAGCCCAAATCCAGGGGTCATTGGTGTAGA
This sequence comes from Caenorhabditis sp. 38 MB-2015, assembly GCA_900536415.3. Classification (NCBI taxonomy): domain Eukaryota; kingdom Metazoa; phylum Nematoda; class Chromadorea; order Rhabditida; family Rhabditidae; genus Caenorhabditis; species Caenorhabditis quiockensis. The sequence continues at coordinate 118,604 of LR548947.1, forward strand.
TGGTGTGAATCCACCAGCAGTGAGAGATTGAATGTATTTTTCAAATGCTTCGTATTGTTGTTCGAGAGCCGCCTTCTTGTCTTCCTTAAAGGATTAGGGTTAGCAATTAATTATAGTAGAAGGGGGGGGGGGAGCTGGATTACCTGATGTTTGAGAGTTACGCTTTCCATATATTGATCCACCGCAGAGCTGATTGGATTCGCATCATTCACCTCATGCCAAGCATCATTGTAATCGAACAAAGTACTATCCTCCATAATACTTTGATCCATATCAATAACTTTTGGACAATTGACCTTGAAGAAGTGATTCATCCCAATCAACAAGCGATTGCCATTCCGAAGAAGGGTTCGATCAGTTATCTGCTTGCCATTCACACAAATCCGACAATCACTATGAAATGGTGCAACAAATAATCTAGGTCTTCCGGCGTATTCTTCAACAGTAAGCTTGGCATGTCGTCTCATAACTCCAAGACCTCGAAGAACAATCGAGGTTCTTTCTGACTTGTCCTTGTTCAGTTCTGAATTCGACAAAGATAATCCAGAGTCTCGACTTGTTTCAAGCTCCTCTGAATTTCCAATGATAGCTTGACCCTGAAAGCAAAAATATATTATGTTTTTTGAACCCTAAGATATGTAGCTTACATTAATATAATACACAAGAAGTTCATTCAAAGATGGATCCGCATTCATGTTGACCAGATAGAACCGATCTTTCTCGACTTTGATTCCACTACTCTCAATAGAAATTCCAATTTCGGCTAGATCTTTCTGCCGTTCTTTATTGAGAGTATCGGTTTCTTTCAGACGTTCCTCCCATGATTTGTTCATTTGTTCGACAAGACGTTCGCTTTCAGCTAGACGTTCTCTGAGTTCTTGGGTTTCCTAAAAAAGGATATTTGGAAGGGATTTTAGAAATAGAAACTGGATACAAAATGATTTGAAATTTCAAAGTTTCAATTTTTACGGCTATTTTCAACGTGAGGTACGATATGAGATTGTTCTTAAAAACACATGAGGATTTTCAAAGGTACATTGGTATATTAGTACTTTTAAAGGTACATGAGGCGTACATACACAAAAAAAACCCACATGTACCCTTTTCGAAGGTTGAGGTGAAAAATCAAATAAAAATAGCGAATTTTAAAGGTACATGAGACATTCTAAACCGGCGGCTACCTGGCTCTCAAACTCACCGCATGCTCTTTTCTAGTTTGTGTGATCTGCATTCTCAAAGTCTCCACTTCCTCCCGAAGTTCTCGAATCACTCTAGCATTTGGATCCTCATTAATAATCGCATGGTTAACAATCTTCTTCGCTCGATCTGCATATCTCAATGTCGATAGGGTCTCCTCATAATTATCAGCAGCCGGTGACAATGTAGCGATCATTACAGTTCGCGAATTGCCTCCAAGTGAATCTTTGAGCAACCAGGTGAGCACAGAATCACGATATGGGATGAATTTCTCTTTTTTAGAATTGGCAGTTCGTTCAGCTAACGCGGAAATAACCATACCGAGAGTGGTCAGACTCTTATTAATATTTCCACCTTCTTCAAGACGCTTGCCAACTGCTCCAGTTTTTCCAGCACGCTCACTTCCAGCAAGATCAACTAGGGAGATCTTGGCAACTTTCTCGCCACTAAACCCATTCTCCAAATCATGCAAGGTTTGGGAGACAATGATACTGAAGACTGCATGAGATCTTGAGCTCTCAGCATTCATATTTGTTGCCGCGACAGTTCTTGACTTGTTTCCTTCTTCAAGGAGATTCGAAATTTGTTCAAAAGAATTCACAGCTAGGATCGATAACCCATCCACCATTGGTCCAAGTATCTTATGCTCCCTAACTTTTAAAGCCTTGCTAGATTTTTTCGGGTCAAGAAGATCTCTGACTCGCTCATTATAAATTTCCATGTAAGAAACTTCGACCTTGAAAGATAGTGCATCACTTGTCGTGCTCAAAATCCGTTGGAAAATATCATTACAAACACGTGGAATTATACCCGGTTGATCTGGTGTGCCCATCATTGTGTAAGATTTACCGGATCCTAAAAATCGATTATATTTTTGTTGTTTTTTTAAGTTATTTTTTATTTCTGGGATGAGGCTCACCAGTTTGTCCATAGGCGAAAATGCAAGCATTGTAACCGGCGAACGCATTTTCAACAACACCATTTCCTAAGTGATAGCAGACAGTTTCTTGGGTGGCGAAATCGCTTTGATTTGGATCAGTGGAACAGAATGAGTGATCGAATGTGAAGGTTTTGTTGGTTTTTCTGAAAAATTGAGTATTTTCGTGGTTTTTGGAGGGTGTTCAACATCTCGCACTCAATTTTTGCCAAAAAAATCTTCAGTACACAAAATTCAGCGTTGAAGTTTAGAATAGATAAAATATGCTTGAATAATGATCAGAAAATTACAAATAGGGTGCAGTTAGCTTTGTTTCCAAATTTTCAGTGAGAATGAAAGGTTTTACAGCTTTTCAATGCACAATTATTAGTCAAAATTCAATGGTTAACACGCGCTCTGTTGATAATATCACATTATTTTGATCTAGATGGAATTTTTGGCTGATTTTGATATCAGAACTGAATTCTGAAGGTCGAACAACCCCATACATCAATTTATCACCATTTGAAAAATGTTAAAGGTGGGGTAAAGGGAGTCGGCAAGTTGCTCTTAAAAGAAAGAGCACATTTTTTTAGGTAGGACCCTCGAGGGATTTTTTTACGGAAAAGTCTGGTACTCGAGAAAAAAAATGCTCAAAGTTGTAAATTTGGAAACTTTCAACGTGAAAAGTTTCCAAATTTCTTTTTTCAAATGAAATTTACTCGAATACCAGACTTTTCCGTAAAAAATCCCTCGAGGGTCCTACCTAAAAAAATGTGCTTTTTCTTTTAAGAGCAACTTGCCGAGTCCCTTTACCCCACCTTTAACAAACCCCCAATTTAAAAAAAAACCCCATACTCTTAAGTCTCTTTATGATTCTAGAGGTCTATCCAATTGTAAGACCCATTTTTAATTGTTCCTGGATATTGTTATCTATAGAGTACCAAAAAAATGTATTCTCTAGCCCCAAACTCACTCGTCAACAGGATGATTCAAAAAACATTGCTCATTCTTGATCTTCACCACCGATTTGGTTTTCAAATCCAATTCTCGTTTATTAAAAGGTCGAACACGGATCGCGACCTTCACCGCACTTCCCTCATCAATTTTATCCATTTTGTTTGTTTTTTTTTTTGAACAATGGAATTGAAATCGACTTAGAACATCTGAAAGCAAAGAAAAAAGTACACCATCAAAAACAAAAAAGGGATTAAACAACTGATACATGAGTCTTAACGTTTTGCTTTGGAAAAAAAAAGTGAAAAAGAAAAACATTTTTCACTGTTTCAACTAGAAGAACAAAAATGTATGATCAAAATGAAGAAAAGAATAATTAAAGTCGTAAAAAATTGCCGCAACCCCCCGCCCCCAATTCGCACTTATGACAGGGTGGAAGCAAAGAGAGGAAAAGAAGAAAAGTTTGGTGACTAAATGAGTAATCACCATTTTTCTGGTGGGAGAAAAAAAAAGAAAATATTTGAATTGAGCTGAATGGAATGAACGAAGAAATGAAAAAAAAAGTTTGAAATGAAACTTTTGGAGATAGGGAGCATTGAAAAAAAAACTTCATTTGCTCATTTGCAATTGATGAACATTTCGTCTTTTCTGTCGGCTATAAACTCGACTGCCGCGCACTTTTTTATTATGCATTTTGGTTAGGGCCCCGTCGGAGAAAAAGAGAAACGAAATTCCGGAATTTTTCATGGTTTTCTAAAATTGTCTCCTTTTTTCTGTTGATGTGTATGCATATGCTGAAAGGATCTGGAAATATTGCTCTTTTGGGGGAGAGAAGGGGGTTGACTAGAATTCGAGAAAAAAATTCTATTTATAAAATAGGGTTCTTTCTGAATTAGACCTTAAACTTCTTTGTTACATTAGTGCTCAAAATTTAGTAACTTGACTTGAAATATGTAGTCAGTTTGGTCGGTATATTTTGTGAAATTATACTCAAAAATGTCAGAAGAATGATCCAGAACAATATTTGCAAAAATACAACTCTTTTTTTTCTTAAAATTTTTTTTTTAAATTTCGTAGAGTGTTTCGAAATAATTAAACTTCTTTCAAAATTAGTTTTCAAACGGCATAATACAATGTTAATATCGAAACTGATTAGAAAAACAATTTTTTAGTTTTTTTTCTCAAAAATTGTCTGTAATATCAAGTACATTGCATTGGTACATTAAAAAATAAAACTTGAAGTAGATTCATCAGTTTTAGTTAATGAAATTTCACTTCATTTTCAGAAAAAATAATCTCGATTTTTTTTTATTTCTAAAACTTTATTTAGGATACTTTTCCTTATTTTTGACAATAATACTCATTTTCCGAAGTCTCGAAAACATATTATTTCTTCAACAAAAAAATGAAAATTTCTAAAAAAAACCTTTGACCATAACTGTGCAAAATATGGGGTCCTAATTTCAGTATATCATGCTCGATTCAGAAGGGCTAGGTTGGAGCTGTTGTCCCTAAACGAACCAATTCGTTAGGTAGTTTTTTTTAAAAACATTTTTTGGAAGAATAAATTCTTCCAAAAAATGTACTTTCTCAAAAAAGAAACATCTGGCAACAAGATTTATGTACCTGTCACCAGTTACATGACGAGATCTTTATTTAAAAAATGACGAAACTATATATCGCAACATCTGTGTAGTACAAAGTGTTACTAAACTTTAACCAGATGGTTTGTTGCGATTTTCAAATCTACTATACAATAATGGTCAAAAAAAATGACAAAGGGAACGTTTGAAGAATCTAAATTAGTTAAAATTAGAATTCCAATGTGTATCAAAACAATATTTTTCTCTCTCCTATGCACAAAGGGTTCAAAGTGGGCAATTGAAAGAAATGTTGAAAAAAAAAATGAAGATGATAACAATTTTTGTTCTTATCAAAAACTTTCTGGTAAGTAGATTATTCTGAACAGGCTAAACACTGATGAAGAACGAAAAAAAAATCAATTTGGGAAGGTTATGAAATAAAATCTTGGAAAAAATAAATAGAAATGTATCAAAATCTTTGCACTTTTTCAAGTGCTAACAATTCTCGAAATGAAATCCTTCTTTTTTCAACAAAAAAAAATGATGAGTGTGAAATGAGCTCTCAAAGACGATGCTCGAGCGTTCGAATTGTTTTCTGCTTTTTTAGGAGCATTAGAAAAAGAAGCAGCCGACTGCTCCATTTCATTTTCGACACACATACACTAATACACAAAAAAAGCAACGAGAATGCGATAATTAAAATGTATAAAAAACCCGGGTGGATTTTTTTGTAGCTTCAAAAAATAAGAATTCAGGGGAACATGAAAAAAGTGAAATAGAAATAGTTTGGAGACACGATTAGCCAACTCATATTTCATCCGACAAGACGAAAAATATATATTTGTGCACTTTTTATTTTTTTACTTTTGGTTCGATTCTTCGTGGACAAAAAACTACTATGTCTCTGACAAAAAAAAGAGAGAGAGAGAGAGGGAGAGAGAGAGAGAGGGAGAGAGAGAGAGAGGGAGAGAGAGAGAGAG
>LR548947.1:124277-218699 GCA_900536415.3 Caenorhabditis sp. 38 MB-2015
GAGAGAGACAGAGAGACAGAGAGACAGAGAGACAGAGAGACAGAGAGACAGAGAGACAGAGAGACAGAGAGACAGAGAGACAGAGAGACAGAGAGACAGAGAGACAGAGAGACAGATACTTTTAAAAGTTATATAAGAGTTCAAAAATGGACCGAAAGAAAAAAAAGAAACATATATAAAATGTATGAACAATTTGAAATTGCCTGAAATTTTCGCAAGAAAAAAAAACGATTTTCAGATGATATTTTGACCAGCAGAGAAATAATGTAAAAAAAAAGGGAAAAATCTGATCGCACCAAAAAAAACCAACAATTAGAGGCACTTCTCTCCGGCCGGCAGCTGATACGCGCACTAAAAATGTGACTAAGCGCTGAGAAGAAGGCAAAAAAAATACATTTTTGGGCGAAAAACAAGAAAACGAAGGAGGAAAAAGAACAAAATTTGGGTGCTTCTCTTCTTTCCTGATAATTGAATAAAGTGTGAGAGTAGAGACGTGGGCACGGGGGGGGGGAAAGGGGGGAGCGTCTAAAAACATCAAAATGAAATTAGACACAAAAAATGAGGCTTTTGAGAGTGAACGGTGAATTTTTAGGTTTTCTCTCATATCCAGAAGTATATAGAACACAGCATTTTATTTTTTGAAAAATAAAAATAATAACGGAAATGTTCATTTCAAAAGACAGATATATTTATATAATGAAAAATAAAACGCAGAGAAAAATAGCAAAAACCACACAATTGGTGTCAGAGATATAATCTTTTGATAGCAAATTTTCTATTTTTTTTTTGTTGAAACATCGAGCAAACCATAACACAACAAAAATCGATGAATCAAGTGGCTAGAGAGTCGTTTTTTGCTCCCCCCCCCCCCCCTTGTAAAGTCTAATAATGATAAGAATAGTCCGAACAAACAGAAATGTGTGCTCATTGAGCACCAATTTGTTGTCCTCTTCTTTCTCTTCTCCTCTCTCTACTTTTTTTCAAGCAAAACACATTGTTTCCAGCCAGTCAGCCCATCCATCCCATGCCAGATTGCAAAAAAAAAAACACCTTCAAAACATTGTAACAAAAAAAAAAACATGTGAAGAGAGAAAAGGAGAAAAGAAAGTTGCCTGCTGCTGGAATCGAACCAGCGTCGCCACGGCCACAACGTGGAGTACTAACCACTATACTAAGCAGGCCGAGAGAAATACGAACAGATTTCTGATATGTGAAACGCGTTGTGTGTGTGTGTGTAGTTTTTTTTTGGGGGAATTTGAAAGAAGGGCTGATTTTTTTTCCGCTTGGGTGAGTTTGAAATAGAATCCAAGTTGTATTGTGGATTATGAGGTTTACAGAAATTTGTATTTCGAGAATAATATATAGAACTTGAGCATTACTCATTGATTTGAAGGTTTCACATTGAAAACGTGAGTTTTTCTGAATTTTCCAGTTTAAAAATATGGAAATGAGAATCGAAAAAAATAGAATCGACCTTAAAAAAAGCTCCTTATCTCTTTCTCTTTCTCTATCTCTCTATCACTCTATATCTCACTATTTCTCTCTGTCTCTCTGTCTCTCTGTCTCTCTGTCTCTCTGTCTCTCTGTCTCTCTGTCTCTCTGTCTCTCTGTCTCTCTGTCTCTCTGTCTCTCTGTCTCTCTGTCTCTCTGTCTCTCTGTCTCTCTGTCTCTCTGTCTCTCTGTCTCTCTGTCTCTCTGTCTCTCTGTCTCTTTCTCTCTCTGTCTCTCTCTGTCTCTCTGTCTCTCTCTGTCTCTTTCTCTCTCTGTCTCTGTCTCTCTGTCTCTTTCTCTCTCTCTGTCTATCTCTGTCTCTCTTTCTGTCTCTCTCTCTCTGTCTCTTTCTCTCTCTCTGTCTATCTCTGTCTCTCTTTCTGTCTCTCTCTGTCTCTCTGTCTAGATGCAGAGAGATTTATAGACCCAGAGACCTAGTAGACAGTCCAACCAGTTCAATTTGCTATGGAATTAAAAAAACACACACACATACACAATTTTCACATTTGATTGTTTTTGTGCTGTTCCTTTTTCTCTGAAAAAATTGGAAACGCTATTCCATTCCAGAACATAGCAAAGACAAAAAAAAAGATGAGAACGTCGCAAAAAAATAATGAAATTCCGGAGCAAAAAAAGAGCGAAATACACAGAAAACTGGAGGGGAGGAGACATGCTAAAAGTGTCAACTTCAAACTGGCTGAAGATTTCAATTTCGTGGTGTATACACAATACATGGAAAAAATGAGGAAGCGATTTAGTGTCATTTTAGAGGGAGGAGGAATGAATGTGATGATGATTGAAGACACCGACTGAAGAATAGCGTTTCACAAAATGGACTACATAATGAGACAAACCAAAAAAAATGGGAGAAACAGAGAAAAAAGAGGTGGAGCCACTGAAAATCTGTAGAAATCGTAGTCAAATAAGTACACTCTTGTAGTTTGACGTTCTTTGTGGTATATTATTTTTTCACTGAAGATTAAAAAAATATTACGAGGTAATGTACTCTTCACACCACACAAATTTTACGAGCTGAGGGAAAAACACAAAATAAATGAATTAATAATTATATTTAAATTTTTCTATGGATAAATTATTAATTTTTTCTCTTGAAAATGGTTGATAAATAACTTTGATCATCCATAACTTTTTTTCACAAAAATTGACGGTAAAAAATGAAAAATATTACCCTAATCATGAGGTCAAACCACATAATTATACAAATTAGAAGAAAAATTACATATTATACTGTTCAGTTCATGATATACTTTTCAATTTTGGTGTTTTATGTGTAAAATTGAAAAACTTAGACTCGAAATCTCGATTAATGATCCCATTTTTAAGAATCGTCATAACTCGGCTCAAGATGCTCCGTTTGGTTTCATATTTTGCACAATTATGCTCACATATATAATAAAAATGTTCCTGGACATTATTTACAAAAAGAAGTATCTGGATTTTGTTCTGAAACGTTTGATTTCCCCCAAAATGTCTTTCTGGAGTGGTTGGAACAGAAAACCTCAAAGACGAATATACTCCAAATTTTGTGTCCACCAAAAAAAACTAGCAAAAAGTCATATGCTCTTCATAAATCGAATCAAAAAGCGAACAAAAAAGTAAAGAAAAAACGGCGGAAAAAATAAACAAGACAAAATGAGACGCCTTTTTTGACACATTTCTTTGTAAACTGACAGCTACGAAAAAGGCTTGACATTTTTAGTGCATATGTATATCAAATCTATCCGTGACGTCATTTCCATCCGGAACACTATTCTTTCTCAAATTAATTAAATCGAGGTTCAGCGGGTTTGCTTTTTCATAGGAAATGAGACCGAAAAGGAGCATCTGGCAAATAATCGAAAATGGTGATTTATTTTTTTTTCCTCCCTGGCACTGCGCTTTTAATTGGAAATTTTGGAAACACACCACACCAAAGTACTTTGCCCAAGCAACCAACAAAAAAATATAAACAAACGTTGCCAAATACCCAAAAGTGTATAAAATAGGAGCTGCTCTGTTATTTTGTTTGTGAAGGGGATTAACCAAGTGGCTACTTTAAGGGTGCCCTTTTTTGGGTGCCGAAAATTATCTATTTAATAGGGTAATCCGTTTGTCTGTCCGCCGAGGCAAAAAAAATAAGACCTCAGTAGTTTTATTGAACTCTAGATAATTACAATGAAAAGTATACTATTTTGCATGCTCGCCAGAAAAAACTCTTCTTCTGCGGAGCAAAAAAAAAACACTCACTCGACCGGAACTGAAAAAAAACTCAAAATAATTAACTAGTTCAGTTGGAGAGAAAATGTCAGAAGGGTTCAGAGAACTGCTATAGGTATAAAGTTAATGGGGCTTATCATTTTTTCGTGAGAACAAAAAACGAAGAGGAAAAAAGCCCTGCGCAGGCAGGAGGTAGGGTGAATTTTTGTTTGTCTTCAAAAGATGGATGATGACACAGACAAAAACGTTTGATGTTTGTATTGACTGGTTTATTTATGTGTTTTATCATACATTGGTGTAAGATATGCACTATATTAGTCACATTTTGTTGATGAAAGAACTTCGGGGCGAGGAGAGGAGATTGGTTTCAGGGTAAATAAAATGTTTCAAGGAAGTATATATCAAGGGAACGGAGCAAGGTCCTTTCCAGATAAAACTGGTTTAAATTGAGAAGTACATGTGAACCTACAATTTCTGGAAAATGGGCCTCTGTGGGTTTACATTTCTAGTAGTGCTTTTCATTTAAAAGTGGGTGCACATTTTTTTCTCTTTACCTCATCTTTAAGGTGAACTAGTTCAATATTACCCTCATATTTTCATGCATTCTAAGAAACAAACAGGCCCTTTGATAGTGACAGAATATTTAGTGTCACAGCTTGAAAAAACTATATAAATTGACTTTTTTAAAAATATTTTTTACGCTCTCTACGTAATTTTAATCTATATTTTAATTGAGATTGAAAAAAATACAGCTACAATAAATCCAACACAAGGAAACAATAACTATAAATTTATAAAAACCGATTTTTCAAAGTCCTACTAGCAAAGTCTCAAAAATTGGACTCCTTCGGAATCAGAAAGTTACAAGTATTTTTAGATTGGATTACCCCTAGGCCTAAATTTTTTGAACCGGAGACATTTTAGGACCTTTGTTGTCCAACCAGGTCCAAATGAGCCTGATCTGTTTTGATTTGGAGGTTCTATCCAGAATAGAATAGGGGTCCCATATTAATATAAGAGTTCCAAAATAATACAGGGGTCCTCAAATTTTTGAAAAAGAAAAGTGGTCAGAAGAATGAACAAAGAAAAACATTTTTTTTGGTACCCTTAAATTTATTTGGGACCTCTATATTATTCTGGGTTGTCACACACTGTGACCCAGCTCGATTATTCGACGAGACCAAACAAGATGTTATCTCGCTGGGAATTAGCATAAAAGCCGGTTATCCGTTCACTCGAGGAGGTTTTGCACTATCTGCCGAGCTGGACCATCTTCCGATGCAAAACAGTAGCAAATCCGCGACATGGGACCGTTATATTATTCTTGGACCCTTATATTATTATGGGACCCTTCTATTATTTTAGGACCCCTATACTAGAATAGAATCAATTAGGATATATAGGTAAAATCAAACTGATAAAGAATATCATTTTTCAAATTTTCAATCACGCTAGATTTTATTTTTGGAAATCTAACATCCCGTAGTTTTTCTCCCATAAAATCCTCAAAACAAAACAAAAACAAAATAGTGTGAAACATGTAAACGAACAGATAAATATTCTATTCTTCCCCCTTCTTCTACTCACCTACTTCATCTCCTCAAACTCTCATTAATCATATTATTACACCACAAACTCGCAATTTCTATCCTCTCCCACTTAACTAATTCATTATGTTAGTTCAAAACCTTAGAATTGTTGCTCGTTCTAAAAAAAAAAGAGAAAAAATCATAGCATATGTATATCTATATACAAAACGTTAAAAAATGACATTTCACATAAAACATTATTTTTTATTATGCTATTCTATGCTATGCTAATTTCAATTCAAGAAATATAACAAATTTATGTGTGAAAAACTATATTTTGGAAAAAATAACAGAGAAAATAATAAAAATGGACCGCAAATTGAAATGTTTCCAAAACTAATCTAAAAAAATGTGCACTTGACTCTGGTTAGAGCCGAAATAATTTAAAAAAAAATAATTTCATCATAAAATACAGTAACGATCATAGAACTTGACAGCTATAATCGTTTCCTACGCTTGAAAATTACTCTGAAAATATCTAGGAAGCTTATTTTGCGGAGAAAAAAAAATATAAACGACATAATCGGAAACTACAATAACCTTTTAGCAATGAACGATTTGTCATCTTGTTTAGGGTTGGACTATGAAAAATGATGGTCAGGAACCTATTCTCTCGGTTCACGACATGGTGCTAAAACATTAGCTGCATACATTAAATGCATCTGATGATTTTCAAAATATAATCAGGTACTGGAAGAACTTTTTTTGAAGATATATACAGAGCTAAAAATACGTAAGTTTTCGATTAAAATACAAAACAATTCTGATACACTGTGGTGAAAAATGTACGTTAAATTTTTAATAAAATTACACTTCTGAAAAGTAAAAAGAAAAAGTTCGATTCGAGACATTGTTGTTTTAGTTTATTTTTGCTGAAAAATTTACGTTTTCACATTTTTTCGTCTTCTATTTTATTATTTTCATCCCCTGTTTGTAAAAAAGAATTAATTAAAGGGGGGGGGGGTAGGGGGAAGAATAGGTATAATTTTTAATTTTTTTAAAGAAAGAGCACTCTCAGAATAGTGAAACCACCAAGGGAATTTTTACCGAGAAGTCTGGTATTCGAGAAATTTTAGGTAAAAGTTGAAAATTCCACGTAGCTATACTTTCAAAAAATGAAGTCGTATGTAAATCATATGTGACCATGTATAGCTACGGAATTTTCAACTTTGACCTAAAATTTCTCGAATACCAGGCTTTTCGATAAAGATTCCCTTGGTGATTTTACTATTCCGAGAGTGCTCTTTTTTTAAGATCCACTTATTTTTCCCCCCTATCAACCCCCTCCCTCCTTTAAAATAAGTAACCTTGAAAAATGTGAGAACATGAATTTTTTAAATAAAAATACATGCAAATAAAACTGTCTCGAATTGCAGTTTTTGTATCAATAGTGTCATTTTATTAAAGTTGAACTTGCGTTATTAGTTAGAATTAAATCCGTAAAACGCGCTCTATCGATAATAGTATAGTTTTTGAACCCAAATGGACTTTCTAGCTAATTTTCGGATATCAGAATCGAATTCTACGGATCGAATAACCCTTTATACCATTTAAACATCATTTGAAAATTTCTGGTTCTTGAAATTTGCATGTTAAAAAATGAAACTACAGTTACCCAATGGCAAAAACTGTTTTCGAAATTTTTTTTTGTATTCCCGAACATCTATGGTATATTCTGGAGCAGGTCGGTTTTACTTACTATATCAAAAAAATGCATTCAAATGCATTGTGAAAAAAATGCCTCAAATATCTTCAAGAATCAGGTCTACTTAAACTAGCTCCGTAGAAATCTGCGGCTACGCTTCTACAGTAATCCACTGAACCCCAAACCACAAACACATAAATTCGATAATAGGATTTTTCAACAAAACAACATAAAAAAATGCAAGAATAAAAATAATAATGTTGTTGTTGAGTAAGAGGGAGAAAATCGGCTTTTCTGGTTAGTCAGTAAGTAAGATGGTAATCGAATTGACGCGCCGAAGAATAAGAAGAAGAGCCTCTTCATCTTTTCTCCTCCCGAAAAAGAAGAAGTCGTAGTAGTACTCTTTTGAAGAGCTCAAAGGTGAACCCTTTTTTTAGTGCCTCATATGTACATATACATAGAATAATGAGATTTTGGGTATGTATACTCAAGTTGTCGTAAAATATTTTTTTATGGAGAAAATAATAAAATCTTATTATTATTATATCAAGCAGAAAGAACATATTGGATTACTGTAACTTTTCCATCTGACCCAAAATTATTTCTATGCTATGTTGTATGGCTTTTTCTCATAATAGATAGATCATAAAAAAAGTTGAGTCGAGTATAAAAAAAATAAAATATATATATAATAACATGTGTAGACGATAAAAAATGCACCAAAAAATAGGGGGGAAAAAGTAAAGGAGGAAAGAGATAGAGAAGGCCTTCAATTCTGCTTGGCGAGGTAATTCAATTTTTGAAGAAAAAGGAGAAAACGACACAAAAAATACACATGGTACTTTCAGGAGGATGTGCTAGTTGTACTTTATTATAGATGGATATATTTGAGCTTTGGAGAATTAGGAATTTGAAGGTTTTTTGGGAGACATGGTGCATTGAACATTCTCAGTTCTTTACGAGCATATAAAATTGAGTGAATCAGTGCAAAACATTGATTTTTGAAGACAAACAACTGAAAATCACCATTTTGGGTTCGATTTTGAGCATGTTTTTCGCAAATATCCGATTTAGAGTTTCAGGATCATTCATGAACGTTTTCGTGGGTATTTGAGTAATTTTTCAAAATAAAAAATATCCTAAAGTGGCTCAAAATGGAAATTTTTTTAAAGAAGTGTTCTGGTCAATATCCAAATTAACAAAAAGTTGAGCTATATACCAAAATTAGGAAACGAAAAATAGACGTCTTTTTTCTTTCTTTTAGGTCCTGCACAAAATAGGGGTCCTAAAAAAGAGGTTTCGATTTATTTCATTGAACATTTTTCAAATTTATTTTCAGAAAAAAAATTCTAAACATCAGGAAGTTTTTTTTCCGAAAAACTCATTAGAGAAATGTTTTTACTAAAATAGAAAAATACTCTCCGAAATCTTTAGGAATTTTTCTTTTTTTAAGTGAATATTTTCTCAAATGTATATTTTTCAGATAATGCCTTTCAAATTCAAAATTATTCAAAACACCACCCTAATCTTGGCGCAAAATGAAACATAATCTCATCATAATTTATAGCACCAGACACTATAAATTACAATTGGCATATATATATATATATATACCCCTAAAAAAATTCAAATTCCAAATGTCTAGCTACCTCGTTTTCATGATCAAAAAACATTCAAAAAAAAACACCAAAAATTGTCAATTTATGTACTATACACAAACGCGCCTAGAGTTTTTTTTTTCTTCATGAGTCATCTCGATTTTTGGCGGGCAGGCAGGCGGGCTGGCGGGAAATTGAAAACACACAAACATGACTCACCAAAAAAAAAAAAACTAAAACTTCTTGCAGTTTTAGATTTTTTAATTAAGCTAAAAGCCATACGGTAGTTGAAAGTTTAATCGAATTTCCAATTTATTTCGAGAAAAAATGTGATTTTTTGTTTTCTCATCATGACGAGTTTAATTGAATTTTTTTTTGGAGGTTTTGTTTGGGTTGACTTTTTGGACTTCGGGGGGTTTATAGAATTTGTTTTGGAAAATGGGGTTCTTTTTTGAGATATAACAAAATTGTATGGAAAAAATATATCATGATTTTGATTTTTTTTCTTATCGAAACGCGCCCTAACAAGAGAACATTATGAGGGTGGCAACGGACTTTTTAAAAATATTTATGTCACCTGTCACCTAAAACTGTAATGTTTTAACGCAAAATCAGAGGAGAAAAATGAACGTTTCCAGCGTTTTTTTCATGTCGAATAACCCTGTGGTACTCTCATTTTACTGAAAATATACAAATTCGAAGATATATTCCAAGTTTTCAAAGCAAATCTTCTCGTGCGGAGTTTGGCAGTCCCCTTGGACATTTTTCTACCTTATAGAGATTTCAAAAATACTTTTCATGAAATCAAAAAAGTTTAGAGGTCTGAAAAAAGCAAATTTCACAATTTATTTTGAATATTGAACAACAGTAAAACAAAAATTGTGTTCAACCATACTTCTCAAGCATTTTTTTGAGGATTTTCAATCAAACGTGAAGGTAGTTATGCGATTTCATTTTTTTAGACACCCAATTTGTTTGATCTACTGAAACTTCCAAATACGGAGATTTCTTTTCCGATGGTCACAAAAGATATAATTGATGATATTATTTTGAGCTACAGAAACAGAGAATTAAAAAAATCTATAATATGGGTGAAGAACAATGAAAACATTATTTTAAATCGGAAAACCGAATATATGTTGCGCAACAATTGCGTCATACCTTTGCGGTAAATTCACGCGTGTTTCTGAGCTTCTCATATCCCTTTAATTCTAGATCTATATTTTCTAAATTATCTCCAGAAATATTACCAATTTCTCAAAATCAAAAAATTCTTTTCATTGGTCACAAAAAATCGAAAAAGTTCGAGCTTTGACCAAATCAAAAAACCAAAAGAAAAACTACAGTATGCTATGCTTCACAAAGAACAAAAAAAAATGAAAATCCTGTCAAAGAAATGTCAATTATATATAAAAGTGACTCTCGGGAATATATTGTTTGCGCAACTAACTAACTCTGAAGATGACACATGTTACATTTTGATGGACATACACCACAACGTTTTATCATATTCATGGCACCGCCCGATTTGACATTGTGTTTCTTTATATGTACATACATATTTTTTTGGAAATTCTCAGAGGGAAATTTGCAGAAAAATCACACGATTCTAATATTTCAACTTTGTTTTGTTTTATTTTTTTTTGTTGAAATAAATCGGAGAGAACTAAAAAATGAATCTTGTTATTTGAATGAAAAAAATCATTTCTAGTTTTGTCACGACCTTCAGAATAGAAGATTTTTGAATGTTTTCATGATGTTCAAAATTGAAAATTATCCAGAATTCTATTTTTTCAGAAATAGTCTATAAACAGAAGCATTTTGATACTTTTTGATCATGATTGTCTTCTCAGATTAAAGGTTCGAAAAGTAGCTGATTTGAAAAATGAACCCTGTATTTTTATATTATAATTAATTTAAAAATATAGATTTTTCACAAGGTAGAAATCATAAATGCTCAACTGAGAACTGTGAAGCTACAATTTTTAATATATATTTCAGAAAAGTCCAAGTATTTTGGCATGATTCTTCTTGTTTTGAGTATATAATTTGATAAATAAATAAATGATTTTAGGTAGCATGAAAATACTATACATTTAAAGCTGAATCTTTTGTTAAATATCTATAGAGCTATATTTAATAATAAATTTAAAAAAAATAGTCATTATAGAAAAAACAAAATTCTTGATCTATATATATATTTATTTATTTATTCATTTATGTGCTAACTATTTAAAAATAGGACTAAAATGATTTCAAAATGACCTTTTTTCTATATAAAAAATATATCAAAAACAAGATAAAAAACATCTGGACCTTTCTCATTCAAAAAACATATGTATACACTAAAAAAAATATGAGAACTCTATGAGCTTGTTAAGGACAAATAAACTCTTAGAACAGCAGTGCGAGAAAAAATACAATCAACATACCCAAAAGTACCCTAGAACAACATACCGCATTATTCATGGAAAAATCGAAAATTATAAAAAAAATATCTACACCAGCCGAAAAAAAACACATTTTCTCACATATCCTAGAGTGAAATCTGAGATTTTTCCGCTTAGAAAAAGCAGAGAAAAAACGTCTCTTATCTTTGTTGATCTTTTATGTCAAATATGAATGTATACAACAATGTTCAGCGGATTTTTTATTTATGGAAAACAGAGAAAAAAATTGCAAAAATAAAATGGATCATTTTGAGATCAAAAATTGAACGTTACATGTAAAATTAAGAATTTTTAAGAATCGAAGGATGGATATGGTGGAGAGGTTATAGATATTGACTAATAAGGTAAGTGATTCGACCTTCCAGTAAGGTTTCGAAGTTGCTCAAAGGGTAATTTTGAACGTCAGAGAGGAGGAGAAGAAGTTTGCCGAATCTGTAAAAAAATGTTGATTATAAGAAAATGCTTTTCATTGGAAAAAAAAATCTACCTTGCTGTGTGATTATCAAACTTTGAACAAGATTTTTGAAGTGAGCAAATCGCATCATCCAGTTGAGCTTCGAATTGATTCAAAGTGTCGTCAGAAGCTGAAAAAAAATTTGTTTCAAAATTTAAAAATGAAAATGAAAAATTTTCAGAGATGTAGATTAGATTGAACATGACATATGCTACTTATAATTGGAAATATATATAGAAGATGGTCTTGATTTTTTTTTTTTGCTAATATTATGTACCACTTTTGGGCCCAAAATTAGGAAATCTTATGCCTAAACAACCGTATTTTTTCACGCGTTCAAATCCAGACGATATACATCCGAACTTCCTAAAACTTGAACCTTTTATTAGCAATCCGCCCGTTTTCACAATTTTTATCTTAAAAATTAAGAATAACACATTTTTGTTCACTTTTCATCAAAACATAGAAATTGGCCTATAACTCCTGTGAATCAACCTATATTTCAATGTCTCATGATATTTATTTCAATAAAGATTTCAGTTTTTCTGTGTTTTCACAAAGTTTTATATGACTTCAAAATACGTGATAATATGCATCTTAAAGAAGAGAATTTTTGCTGTAGAATGGTTTTTCAACCGTCTCGATTCGATAATTTTGAGCTAAGATATGATTTTTTGAAAGTAGGACACTTTTACTGGAGTAAAAATGAACTAACACATCTTTATGTTATCCTCTGATTCTGATTTTTGTATGAATTCTTTATGACTTCTATTTGAACAAAAACATTGTAATATGTGTCCCTATATTTCTCTGGGATCTTAATACTAGCTTAGAACCTTTCAAAACTGTAAGAATGAAATTCAAATTGAAATTGACTTACTAAAGTTAACAGTTAATGTCTAAACATCTAAAAAAAAACCCACTCACTGATTTTCTAGATAATTACAGCACCAAAATTCAATGAAAATCAAATGAAAGAAGCCAACGAGATGTTTAGATAACACCCCTCCCCCCCTTCTCAAAAAACCTCTCATTTTTTGAAATTTTTTCCTAGAATCAAAATCCCAAATATCAAAATTACATGTAACTCATCCTCGAAAGTATCAATTTCACCTCTCCTTCCCTTTCCAAAAACCCTATCCGGAAACTAAGTAAATAATGGCTATCCTTTTTTGGTTGGGGTGTAACAAAACGAGAAAAAGAGAATACCCGAGAGAAAGAGTTAATGGAAAAACACAGAAAGCAAGGTCCCCAAACCGACAAACAAAGTAAAACAGCGTGCTGCCAAAAAGGATAACTCAATTGAAGAGATGGGGGGAAGAAGAAAAAGGATCCAAATTCAAAGATAGGCATACGGTAGGTACCCTACTTACATTTCATGAAAACGGCAATAGTCTTGAGGATTTGAAAATCGGTTCTATCCACTTTGAGGTGCCTAAACTTGGCGGACAATTGAATTATTTGCTCGTCAAATAGCACATCTTCTGTATTTTGCTCACAAATTGAAATGCACAATAACAACGGCCATTGGGTCAATAAAATTTGTCTCTAAAATTGTTCAAAAATTAGATAACCCCTAGAAATTGTTTTGTATTAACCTTCTCTGACTCCACCAACGATTTATATTGCTCAAGTCCTTTCATCCATGAAAAAACATTCTCCAGAATCTTACAAACCGCCTCTTGATAACAATCCTTCTAGAAAAAACCCCATATTTGATTGAATATTTTGTGAATGTACCTTTTCATCCTCAGTTTTTCCGTCACTTGCGCTACTTGGTGAATCTTCGCGTTTGACAACCGGGTGGCCCATGATAGCAGAAACAGCTCCAGCGTATTCGCGGAAAAAGTTTTGTGGATCCATGTCAAGACTAGGGCGGATTGTGGCAGTGTTACGAGGTTGACGCTCATTTTGGACAGCTGGAAGATTTTTTGACGTTAAGGTAGAAATCTTTGTCTACTTAGATCTGGACAACCGGTAGCGAATACCTTTCTCGTCGATGCACCATGTTTTGAAGCATCGGTTTCAGGAAATGAACTCGCGATCGGTATGGCTAATAGTTCAATTTAATGGTAGATTTTTCACGTGGCAGGTGCCCACGAAAAATGAACAGAGGCTGCTTGCTTCCTAATTTCTATTGTTTCGAAATTCAGCCCGTTTGTTTTTAGGTATATTCGTCATTGAAGGGCCTACTAACAAGAAAGATGCTCATTATTTCATACATCAACATCCTTAGTTCGTTATTTTTCAGAAAAGTGTTAAATAAAATGGGTTCTATACAAAATATATTTTTTATTTTCCCCTCTTTCAGTCCATAGAATTTTTCTACATCAGCAAACCAGGAATATCATATCATTATTGATTTATTGCATTTAGCGTTATGATTCGAGCCATCTTTTCTATCATGTGATAAAAATAACATGAAAAATCATGACAATCGTATACACATTGCCTACGCTTATGAGAACCATTATGAATAATTAAATTATTGTTTTTTTTGGAGAAGAAAACGATTTTTAACTGTACGGAGTTGATTTTTTTCTGGATTTGACAAACTTCTTGTAAATGAGAAATAAGAAAACATCTGTTTTGAAAAATATCTGACAAGTTGCTCTTAAAAAAGAGCACATTTTTCTAGGTATAACCCTCAAAAGATGTTTTATTAAAAAGTCTAGTTTTCGAGAAAACGTTTATTTGAAAAAAGCGTGAATAATCGTGCTCTAAAAAATTTGCTCATAATCCCAGATAAAATCTAGATCTTTGGTTAGAAAAAGAGGTCTAAATATGTAATATTAGTCCTAAAGATCTTGATTTAAAAAAAACAAAGGCTCAGAAAATGTTCATTGTTCTTAAATTATCCTTGCCCTAACTCACCATCCTTGTTCATCCCTTTACTCAAACATTTCTTCAACCGACAAGCTTGACACTGATTCCGATGTGCTTTATCAACCACACAATTGCCTGTACCCGCTTGACATCGATAAATCAATCTCCTTCTAACAGATCGTTTGAAAAATCCCGAGCACCCATTACACGCCAAAATCCCGTAATGCTTTCCGCTACTTACATCACCACAAACTGCGCAACATAGCGTTGGTGACGATGATAATGGTGGACTTTCAGCTTTAAGAACACCCGAGATGGTGGGAAAATTGTTGACAGATATTGTGGTGTGATCAATTGGCGGAGAAATATTGGCGACGGCTCGTTGATGATGATTCATTGACATTGCGATGGCAGCGGCGATATGAGGATTCATCATACCTGAAAAATATCTAGTTCATAAAAATCAAAAAATGAGGAAATCAAAGAAAAAATCAAATGACATGAATTATATGAAATTCCTTGCATTTTCAACTTTTTATGGCTTCCCACATAAACGTAAAGAGCAAAATTTTAGGAAAACTGAAAAAAAATGATGTGTATTTATTTTTTTTGGTTACTTTTTCAGATGCAAATAAAAAACCTTGAAAATGACCGTACAACTTTTGATATTATGACAAAAGCAAGAAAACAAAAACAAATGAAAACACAATGTCATTGGTAATATTAAATATGTTATAGTGTGAGCGAGATATTTTTATAAATGTTTTGTTTTGATCGCTTTGAAACGGGCCACCTAACTGGAACATGAATATAAAAAATTATTTCTCAAATATACCAAAGTGTATATATTATTATACAAACTATAGTCAACTTTCTATTTTTCTAGTAATTTTCATTAAATGCTTTTCTGGTCTCATTTTTAAAATCTGATCTAGGAAAATAAAAAACCAACCCAAGGAAACAAAAGGTTTTTCAAAATGAAAATACGAAAAAAGTAGGATAGTGACAAAACCGAGGCATAATTAGATGACCGAAGTCATCATTTTGGAAGTATTTCGATTATTATTTTTTTTAGAAAACAGAAAAAATAATTCTCTTTGGGTTTTGTTGCGATCCAACTTCTTTTGTAAGGGATTTCGTGTTTTTCTACCCACTAAAAAAATTATAAAGTCCGGTTTTCATCATGATTAAAAAAAATAGAGTGAAAGAAAAAGGCAACTTGCTCTTAAATTTAAGAGCACAATTTTTGAAGTAAAACCTTTGAGGGGTTTTTTTTTACCAAAACGCCTAGGAAACTATCAAACTTTCCACGTTATTTCTAACTTTAACAAAAATCACGTGACAAAAGAGTTTTCGACGAAAAATCCCTCAAAAATGAGCTCTTTCCTTTGGGAGCAATTTGTTAACAACTCCCTTTAATTCGCGATTTCGGTGATCTGAATTGGGTTCAGCCTGTTATTGGATATACAAACCCCTAGTTTTGTAGCCTCCTAGAAATGAAAAGAAAAAAAATTTATCAACTGATATTCTTGTTTATGATCAGAGAAATTGAAATTTTGCAGGGCTACAACTTGGATGTTTAAAAAATCGATGTTTGTGCTCAAATCACCCAAAAAACCCTGAAAACGATCAAGCTGGGTTCGGGAACTTGAAAAATTCATACAAGTTTGATAACACTTTTTGACCTCGAGAGGTTATTTTTGGAAGAAAACCTAAATTTTCAAAATTATGGTTGCAGTACGCTTTCAAATAAAATCACGTTTTGTATCATTTCCCTTTTTTCATTTAGTAGTACCAAAACCTGAGCAATTGTATCAAACTAGGTCCGCTAAAAATGAAAACGACTTCAGAAGGTTCATTGATTTGGAATTTGGATTATATAAATTTTTAAAAAAATTAGGTCCATTATTGCTCGAACTCTACAATTATAATTCAGAAAATCTCAAGAACAAGGCGATTTCGGGCCCGTTTTAGATAATTTTATTTTGATCCAACTTTTGAGTCCAATCCAAACAACCTTTTTGGTAGTCTGGTCCATTAAAAGAACAATTGATTTTATGGGACCAGGTCCAATATTAATATTCAGGATTTGCCCTCCCGAACTAACCTGGATTGAAAAGTGGTGTTGGAAAAATCATTGGCGTGCTGAAAATCGACCTCATCGCCAGCATACTCTCCTTGGAACTCGTCGAATTGGCGTCGTCTATAACATTTTCCATATCAGAAAACAAAACAACCACTTCTAATAATCAAAGAAAAGCAAAAAAGCCTAACGTGTCATATGCATACATATGATTCGACGACACATAATTTCCTGTCACTAGCAGACACAAGAAGATCTCTCTTGTTTGACTTTTTCAAAAAACATGCAATTTTTAATTTCCGTCAGCATATATACCCCCCACACTCATATTATTTTCGCCTCTCCCCAAATAACTCACCGTTCAATTTTGTTGTCGAAAAATTCAGAGGTTCATCTTCATCGCTCATCGTGATATTTGAGTGTGTGTCGTAGGGAGTAAAACTTCAGAATTCAGTCTCTCAAGACTCCGCCTACTCGCCTTTTGAGGTCATCCCTCGCTGACCCACCAATCGAGAAGAAGCGTCAGACTCCGCCCCATCCCATCTTTCCTCCTCATCTGCCTTCTGATCATCATGTTTTCAACTTTTGGCGGGGATAAAGAGTACTGTAGATTTATTGATTTTTTTTACTTCTTCGGGCGAAGAAAATGAAAAAAATATCGGAGGGCTATAGCTCTTTTTTCACCACTACAAATATACAACATCTTTGTATTCAACCACTCCTTTTATTATGAAAAAATTGTAGTTGCACCTCCCTTTAATATCGGAAACATCAAAGTCAAAAAAATTGCTATATGTATATATTTATATATGATATTAGTCACCTTCATATTCAATAATTTTCGATAGAGTCAAAATCAAAAGATTCTTCTTCTCTCTTTTTCTACTTATGAAGGCAATCAAGTGACATGAAGGGGCATTGATTAATGAGCCGACGATGCGGGATGAGAAATATAAGAAAGTGTGTGTGCTTTTTCAAGTGTCGAATATTATTCCTCCTTTTTGTTTTTAATAATAATAATAATTATTATAATAGTGGAGATGACAAGTGAAGGAAAACAATTCGATTACGGCAATGTTAAAAGAGTTCTCTGATTTTGAGAAATTGGTAGTATTTCTGGAGAAAGTTCAAAAAATATAGATCTAGAATTAAAGGGATATTTACCGCAAGTTGCGCAACCTATACGTCACTCAACTGAAAATTATAGGTTCATGAAAAAAGCATATTTTTAAGTCAAAAAAAATATGTAATGAATTTTAAAATAATTTTTTAAAAATTCTTTTTTTTTTTGAAAAATGGGCAAATTTACAGTGAGGTCAGACAAACCAGTCTTAGACCAAAATGATAAGCTGAATCCAATGGTACCGTCCGTTTTGACCCATCTACAATTTTAGTGGTTCCAGCCATGTTTTACCAAAATCAGCCCAGAAATATGAAACTGCTTGAAATAACCCTTGAAAGTGATTCTGAGACTCTTTTTCTTTACAATTTTTACCAAAAAATCGGCCAAAAAATAAGATATTTGAAACAGGATATTCATAAAATCCTGGGTTCTTAAATAAGAAGGTTGGGTTGCACGAATAAAGAAGGTACCCCCAGTTACACTTTAGATGTTTTGGTCGTTTTTCCGATTTAAAATGATATGTTTTCATTGTTTTTCAGTCAGCTTTCTTTAACTCTCTGTTTTTGTAGCTCAAAATAATATCATAAATTATATTTCAAACTGCATAACTATAATCTATGCGCCTTTGAAATGTGTTCTTGCTCTCCTAAACCAAACCAATATATCCACTAAAAATTGCAACCAGTTGTTCTCCTCACTCATCCATCCACGCACCAATTAAACACACTTTGGCGTTTTGTGTCAGTGTGCCATAAAACGTCATAAAACCATGATACCGACATATGTGCACCCACCTCTCGATTCAACCCATTACTCATTTGTGTTGTTTGCTTTTCTCAAATTTCTAATCTACAGTAATAATAGGGTTTTGGAAGGAATTGAACAAAGGTTTGATTGAATTAAGGAGCGCTGGGAAATTGATGCGGAGGATGTGAGTAGAATTGGGGTGGGGAGGAAAGGATGAGTAAATTGATCTCAATTTCGGACTCTACATATCCATGTGCCTCAACTTTTTTATTCTCTTTTGGTCAAAAATATGATTTATTGGTTTGGGTTGAGTTTTTTTTTTCCAGAGAAACAAGAAAAAGTTGTATTATGTATACTAAATACAAATTTACCAAAGTTTTTTCTTGTTTTTTACAATAGTTGTATAGTTTGAAAAAAAAACAGGCTCGGCTCGGATGTTTAGAAAATGGATGAGAGTTAGGGATTTGAAAAGTTCAAAATTAAAATTTAAAAAAAAACGACAACCACCTGGTCAACATAGAACAAACACACAATGTTTTGAAGAAGTGAGGAAAGGTCATTGAAGGAAAGGGGGGGGGAGGAGGTGAATGCGGTAAACATACAGTAATCCCAGCTGACTGGGTGTTTTGGACTTCATTGATCAGAAATGGGTCTTGGGGGTTTTTTGGTTTGTAGAAAAAGGGCCAGAGGAATGGATCTGATCCAGACCGGCCTGAGATTTAAATGCCTAGTGAGAATAGGACCTCACTTTTTAATCTTGGTCAAGAAACAGATAAAAATGGACCTTTTTTCTCTAATACTTCCTAAAGCGGTCCATCCTAATAAAATGTTAGATTTATAAATTTTCACTAAAACTAAGAACCTTTTTAAAAACCTAGTCCGATCCGATTTTTGTCTTCATACCGATTAAAGGCGCGGTAATTCCGTAATTGGCAAGTTGCTCTTAAATAAAATCACTTTTTTTAGGTACAGGATTTTTTTTAGTATACTATATTTCAAAGTATTACTAAAATCGAGTTCAAATCGAAAAACTGCGAAAAATATTTGAACCCAATTTAGAAAAATTTTGTGAGAAAATGGGGTCGGTTCCGGTTTTTCTAAATTCCCATTCAGGATCTATCATTTGGACCTCAATAAAAATAATGTCCAGTGTTTCTCGTAAATGTCATTCTTGAAAACGTAGAACTATTCAGTCTGACCTGCCTGAATAATTTTTGATTTTGTGTGATGACAAGCCTGAGAAGACGAATTGGTTCATCCCGGATTTTTTTTAAAACTTAGATCCAAAATACGTCATTTTTGGTTTTATCCTTTTTAACTTAATAAGTGAGAACGTTTTACCTTAATAAGTAAGTCAATTTTTCAAAAATAAACCTTTCTGAAGATTTTCTCGAGTCATCCCAGCCCGAGGTCTTTTCATAACCTTTTCCGCTCGCCTCAATTTTGATACAGTAGTTTTAAAATCAAGAGGAATAGCCGAAACTAATCGAATTAGTGCTCCATCTCCAAACACAACAACTACCGTACCCATTCATCCTTAAAATGAAAGAGTGTGCTCTCTATCTATCCTCTTTTTGACATACACACACACTCACGGGGACACATCTGGCTCCGATCAAATTATGAGCATATATCTATATATGTATATGTTATTGGTGTCGCCGCCATGATATTATTTTATACATACATCCGCAGATATATACATTGAGAAGAAATGTAATCTATTTACGGCAACAAAATTCGGTTTTTCCAAAGAAATATGCATTTCTATAGATGTCTATGTGTATATAATATGTATGGTTAGATAAAAAGATGTGGTTACAGATGTTGCGGCGCGCGCGTTTTACTAATTGACAGATTTTTTTCTATGCAAACATCAAAAGAGTGTGCCGACATTGAACGAGATTTTCAATTGAACCAAAGTTTTTTATACTTTTTATTATTGATATGCAACTACTCGCTGAAAAGGAAGGGGACGCTTTGAAGGTTAAGGGGGGGATGAGTTTTTCAGTTTAGTACAAGGTTTTAATTAAGGCCGAACAGCAAAGATTTTTTATATTTTGTAACTGAATTTCGGGATATTTAGAGAAACACTGAATATAGTGTGAAAAAATGAGCTTTTTGACCAGATAGGTTTTCGGGCGCTGATCAACATCCTGTATTCAATTTTTGCTGAACACAAATCCTAACCAATTTTCAGCTTTGAAATTTACATTAGAAAAATATGAAATGATTGAAAAATGGTCAAAGCCCTACAAATGTTGTATAGTTAGCTAAGCTATAGGGCAACTTTTCGACCTGAACATTTCTAACACGTTTTTTTTAAGAGTTTTCACAACTTTCTGATAATTCAAAAAATATTGAAAAATTCCAATGACAAATAATGATAAAATGTTACGTGAATTGTATTTTTAATTTTCTTTGTTTTTTCTCTAGTTTTTTCTTCGGAGACCTTGTAGTTAGGCCCTTTTCTTCCTTTAAAATCAAGTTGAGCAAAAACTGACTACAGGGTGTTGATCAGCGTACAAAAATCTATTATATTTTGAAATTTTTGGTTTCAAACCATTCCGTTGCAAAATCTCCTTTTTTCTATAACATTTCTTATCAAAAGAATCACATTCTCAGATCAGACGAATTTTTTTTGCAGATTCTAGACGTCGCCCAAGAAAAAAATATGATTTTTGAGCGCCCCATCAAAGAACAAAAATATCGAATTGGAGATAAAATTCTATTGAAATAGATCAAAGACGCAACAATACGCAATTGCTATGAAATGGTTCTATTCAAATTTTATGGTTGAGGGAAAATAAACGGTCCCAAAAATAAAAAGGTTCTAACAATACATATGTATATACCCTGGGAGTGTTCAAAATAAAAAAAAAACAAAACAATAAACTAGTGGGAATGGGAAACCAAGATATATCTACAATTTTAAGTTATATCCTAGTGTAGGAGTCTTTTTTGTGAGAAAAATATGAGTTTGAAAAATGAACCATGGTTTTGAGATTATTTGGAGCTATCACTGAGCCAGGTCTGGTTCAGGATTTGTCTGCATGAAAATAAAATTTGAATAAAATGCAATAAACTTTTATTTGAGAAATAATCACGGTACGCCCAAGGGATTATATTTAACGCAACATCCGTTCAAGCAAATCGTTTCCCAACCGCCGCAGTAGTTTTCACATTTAATACATGGTGGAGGGGTTGTCGGCCGTACACATCTACCTTCGATGCATACCGTGTTGGAGGGGCACCAAAATGGACAATTCCTGACAAGGGGATATTGTCCCGACGCAACGATTACGACAAGGGCAAGGATGAGAACCTGAAATTTATCATATTTTGAGAGGAAAACTGTGGGAAGAGAAAATATTTGACTTACCAAAAACTTCATGTTTTGATATAAAAAATATGCGCTTCATGTCGGTTTATATAGGAACAAATCACATGCAAATACGAATCAGCGTAGGATGATTCGATTATTGATGCTGATTTTTTGAAAATGATAAATCAACAAATCAAAATTTGATTTTTTTGAATAAAATACGTGTGCAGCTGAAATCAAGAAAAAAGTTAAGCCTAAGCCAAAAGCTAAGGCTTGAACTAAAATTAATAACCCTAAACCTGAACCTAAGATTGAAATTGTTAGGCTTGAGCCTAAACCTTATCCTAAGCCTATGGTTAAATATTTTAACCTCAAAATAAAAAAACTAAACCTAGCCAAAACTGTGGGGTTTCTCAATGTAAACTATATAGACTTATAAAGCTCGAGGCGGCAGTTCCGATGCTGATTTCATTTTCTTGCAAACTTTTTATTTGAATACCAAACAAGTGTTTTCAAAGTTTCTTGCTTGAAAAGCAAGGCTGTTGTAAATGTCTCGATAGTAGCTCAGTGGTTAGCGCCTGAGGTCAAAATTATTGAGTCCAAGCCTAAGCCTAAGCCCAAATCCTAGAGAGCCTATACCAAACTACAATAATTTTCCTCGAACTCCAATTGTTGTTTGGTTCTATCAAACAACCGATCCAGTTTTCTTCCGTCACCTAATTCCAACACCGTTTGTTGAAAAAACAAACAAAAACTTCCGTAATCCAAAAAACCTATAAAAGCGAATTCTGCTCATCAATATTCACACAATGTTCGCCTTTCTTCTTCTCGGTACATCTCTTGTCTCAGCTGTGAGTTGGTTTTCTTCTTTTGATTTTGTGAAATAATTGTTTTTTTTTGCTTTAAGCAAGCTCCAGTTTACCTGCAAGCTGCTGCACCAGCCTATCAATATTTGTACCCTCAACAAACACAACAACAACTACAGTACTATCAAGCAGCACCAGCCACCACATGTGTGCCACAATGCATGCCAGCTTGCACCCCACAGTGTACTACACCTCAACTAGACACCGTACCAACATGTGCTCAACAATGTATGCCAGCATGCACCCCACAATGTTTAACACCACAGAGGGATGAAGAGTTACCAACCCCACCACCAGAAGTTATTACCACACAAGAGGCTACTTTTGTTACTACTACTGTACAACCAGATACGATACCTTGCAAGTGTTTGATCAAAATTACGGTGACTCAAGGAAGTAGTACTTATACCAGATGTAGCTCCGATTCTTGCACCTGCCCAGTTGGTTATAACAAATGTAATACTAATTGTTGTAAAGTTTAATTTGATAAATTTATTTAGTTTTTTTTGTTCGAATTATTAAGAAGTACCATATTTTCAAAAAATTGTATCTCAACTCAAAATTAGCGAATCAAGACGATCAAAAAAGCATTTTACAGGCATTGTTTTGTTCATTTTAATACCTGATTGAACTTGGTGAAACCATGACAAATGCAACTCAAAGTAGAACATTTTTGATGTAAAATGGTTTTTTTAATCGTCTCCATTCGATCATTTTGAGCTGAGATATAACTTTTTGAAAATAGGGTACTTTTTCAACCAAAAAATGTTTTTCGATTCAACTTAACGGAATTAGGCATCAAAAAAAAAAATCAAAAAACCAAAAGATTTTCAAAAGTAAAATATCTTAAACTCAACATGATAAAGCTCCAAAAGCAGAAAAAGCTTTTTCAAATTCAAATTTTATTATTTTCGATTCCTAGTGAGCATTTTTGCAAACCAATAACCAAAGATAGTCAATCAAATTTTCAAGCCAAATAAAACTGGAAATATTATCAAAAATAAGGGCCGCAGCCTAAGCCTACGAATTTAATATAAATTGTTGTAAAATTCAATTTAATTAATTTATTATTTTTTTTTTTTTTGATTTCCTTATTCCTACTGCAAAAAAAAACAAAAACTTTGCAAAACAAATTGTCCTTTTAGTCTAAACTCAACAACAAAAAACGTTCTAATTATATCCTTCTTGGAGAATTTTTTCTCCCTCTTGTTATCAAAAAATATTGGTTTTTTTATATCATCGCTGAAGGCAAAAATAATATTGTTTTTGTTTTGGTTCACACGTTTTTTTGTGTTTTCAAAGAAAAGCCGATGGGCTGAAAATGTTTGATAAGAGTTACGGTTTTAATTGGCTTCAAAATACGATTTTTTTTGATTGATTGGTTTGTAAAAAATGTAAAGTAAGAATTGGAAATATTGAAAATTCAGGCCTGACCATTTTGATATATTTTTTTTGTTCTCCGGAAAGATTTTGTGAAAACAATTTCGAATTTATAAACACTTTTCACACCTTAAAATTGTTGAAAAATGAGAGCAATACAAAAAATAAACAAATTTATACTCACTTGCTCATGTTTCAATAGGTGAATTGTTTTTTTTTTTTTTTTTAAATTTTTGAGAATCGTAAAATCTATTTAAAAATAGAACCAGGTCAGTTTGAGGAAACTTTTTTGGTTGTTGTTTATTTGTTTTCTGGTACAATTCAAAAAAAAAAAACTCGAAAACAAATCATGTTTATAAATAAGTTTCTACTTTCCATTTCAACTTCAATGCCCAACTTTTTTTCACTCCAATGTTCCCACCATAAAGCCGCCAAAGTGCACCGTTATGTACTTTTTTCGAAAAACAATATATCGTTTCATAGATTTACAATGTTTGTTTGTTTGTTTGTTTCACAAGTTTTCTACCAAACATCTCATTTTCAACTTCAACCTCCGCAGAATACCGTATAACTATCACAAAACTGTCAAAGTGCAGGCTTTTGTACTTTTTGTGAAAAACAAAATATTATTTTGTAAAATTTGAGAACAAAAAATACATTTCGGCGATATAAAAAGAGCTACCATATATTTTATCCAACGTTGTAAAGTCTTTGGTTTCAAAAAAGAATTTTAAAAAATTTTATGGTCAAAGTGCAATGATAAAACTTTTGCACAAAACACAGAAAAAATGGTTCTATCCTAGTATAGGGGTCCTAGAATAATATAAGGGTCCTCAATTTTACCCCTATACTATTCAGGGACCTCAATATTATTCTGGGATCCCTATACTGGGATAGAACCGAAAAAATTATTGAATATTCGAATTTGAATTCAAAACATCTTCAGTAAACTATAATTCTCAGACACATCAGTTTCTGAATAGCCTATGAAAAATTGGAACAAAGTTTGAAAACAAGAAATTTCAGATAGCATTCATATGTCAAATTGAGACTGGATATTTTGAATAGGCATGTAAAATTCACAAAAGCCAGTCCGCGTTGAATTTTTTTTTTTGATTTTTGGGATTATTTATCCAGTTCACCCAAGTTATCATGAATTTAATTATATTCATTGAAATTGAGCTCAAATTCGAACTATTTTTAGATCGATGCGAAGCTCAGAAAAAATGACTTTGAAATATATATCTTATGATATCCTTAGAGCTTTTTATGATTTTCAGCAGATTTTTTTGATAATTTTGATTAGAGAAAGTCCTTATCTGAGAACCTATTAAAAAGTCCCAGAAAAATTTGATCAATAATCTTATTGATCCCCAATATCTGCCAGTCCAAAAACTATTATCAATTCTCCCATGTTTCTTTTTTTTGCAATATCTGGAAATGAAAACAATCTTGGTTTTGTACTTTGTTCTTGTCTACTTTTGCGTGGGATGTTCTCAAAAAAAAAAAACATCTTGATATCTAATAATCCCTCTCTTCAAATGCAATGCGATTAGGAAATATAATAAGATAAAAACGCCAAATTTTGTTTCAATATTATTTAAATTCGAGTATATTTTATTTTTTTCTCTTTTTCTACCTTTTTTGTACCATAAAGCAATGATATAGGCTTTATTTACTCGGGTCTTTAGAGAAATTGGAGGCGTGCCTGGCTCTAGACACCCGGGTGGCAGAAAGAAAATCTATAGATCATTGTGAATCATGAGAGTGTAGAATATAACAAATGGGCGGAGCCTAGCACACCTTCTTACAGATAGACCATGTTTCATTTTTCATTTTTATCTACAGCTTTGCTACTCTGAACCTGTGAAATGTCGGCTGCTAACTTGAAATTCGACAGTTCTTTGGCTGATGGGGAGACGATTCATGAGATGATGGCTCATAAGGGAGGAATCACTTACAAGTGAGTTGGATAATGGGGAAATTTGACTAGGTTAGGTAGATGGGTTAAAAATTTAGAAATATAGTCAAAACAGTTGCTTATGATATAGTGATAACTAAAACGGGCTCTGCTCTAATCTGAAGGTCCCTGAAATATGTGAGGGTTCAAAAATAGCAAAAGAGCACCAGAAAAGAGTCTGATTATTGATTTCTGAGTGAAATGGGTCCAAAATTATTAGGAGAAATCTATGTCAAATATTCTGAATCCATTATTTTGTGTGTAGATCTTCTGGACTATTTTTGAGATATAGAAACAAAAATATATAACCAGAAGTCCCTAGCTTAAAAATTACAAAAACCTTTGTTTAAAGATGGGGTAAAAACGAGTCTTCAATGAAAGAGCACATTTTTTCAAGGTATAAACTCAGAACTTTTTATAGAGTACTAGACTCTTCGATAATGTGCTCTTGTATTGGAGAGCAACTTGTCAACCCCACCATTAAGATAACTCCCACCACTTTCAGAGATTTCAATATCCTCCCCGGCTACATCAACTTCTCTGTAAACGATGTTGATCTCTCCACCAAAATCACCAAAGGGATCAGCATTAAATCACCACTAGTCTCATCGCCAATGGACACTGTCACCGAATCCGGAATGGCCATTGTTATGGCGGTGAGTTTCTCTTATCACCCAAAATTATTCATCTCAAAATATGTACCACTTTCCAGCTCTATGGTGGAATTGGAATCATCCATGGCAATTTCCCAACCGCTGAACTTCAAGCTGCTGAAGTTTTGAAAGTCAAACGTTTCAAGCAAGGATATGTGATGCATCCATATTGTCTCAAACCGGATTCCACTGTCGCTGATATGATTCAAATCAAGAAGCGGTATGGATACACTGGAGCACCGATCACCGAAGATGGAAAGGTTGGGTCGAGACTTCTTGGCATGGTGACTGCTCGTGATTTTGATTTTATCAATTTGGATAGCAAGTCTACTGTGAGTTGATTTTCATCTTGAAATGCGCAAAAAATTTCTCCTAATTCATTCTGAGCATTTTTAAGAAGCCGAAAAATCAAAAATCGCTTCAAAAATTTCAATTTTTGTGATTCACAAAATATGATTCTGTTCAAAAGAATTTACTTGAAGATGATTTATAGTCATGATTTTTCAGAACGAAGTCACTCCAAACACCTTGATCTCAGAGATCATGGTTCCAGTCAAGAATCTCATTCTTGGCAATGCTGCTGATCCACCAGAGAACTCGATTGCAATTTTGAAACATAATCGATTGGGTAAACTAGCTATTGTCAACAAGAAGGGTGAACTGTGTGCTTTGCTTTGCCGTTCTGATCTTCTGAAGAATCGTGACTACCCACTAGCGTCTCACGATTCGAAAAATCAACTTCTCGTGGGAGCTGCTATCAACACACGTGAATCATCCAAAAAGAATGTTGAACTTCTTGTTGCTGCTGGTGTTGATATTATCGTCATTGACTCTTCTAATGGTACATCAACTTATCAAGTTGAAATGCTTCAATGGATCAAGTGCAACTATCCAACAGTTCAAGTGATTGGTGGGAACGTTGTTACTCGCCAACAAGCGAAAATGCTCATCGATGCTGGCGCTGATGCTCTTCGTGTTGGAATGGGAAGTGGATCGATCTGTATCACCCAAGAGAGTGAGTTTGACAAGGAATCATACCAAAAGACTCCTTCCTCTTGATAATTTTTGACATTATGTGAAAATTGTAGAACCTAGTGGGGTAGAAAAAACGGGGATGAGAAAGTGCCCTACTTTCAAAAAATCATATCTTAGCTCAAAATTACCGAATCAAAACGGTTGAAAAAGCAATCTGCTGCGAAAATGCTCTACTTTAAGATTTACCTATTTTCGTTCAGCTGAATCATTGTGAAAATTCTTTAGAAAAAGAAATTGAAAACTGGAATTGTTTTTTTTTCATTCGAAAAGCACATTTTTCCCTTTTTTATTCAAACCATTTTATTCAAACCATTCACATTTCATCTTAAAATTCATAAAAAATGAATGTTCGTTCAGTTTTCATTCAAAATGTGATAAAATCACGAAATTAGGGATATTAAAACTGCGATCTAAGGATTTTTTTTAGATTTATGATTCGTAAATCAAAGGTTACCGTTATATTTTGAATTTTGTTTACTTTTTGACGTATAAAAATATATGTCTAAAAAAAGCTATGTCTCATCAAATTTATTTCAGTCGAAACAATCGAATGTTTTTTTTTTTGTATTTTTACTGAGTTAACTCAAATAATGAAACTAGCAATAAAATGTATCTTAAAATAGAGAATTTTTGCTGTAAAATGGTTTTTTAACCGTCTTAACTCTATAATTTTGAGCTGAGATATGATTTTTTGAAATAAGGGCACTTTTTAAATAAAATGAGTCTTTCACCCCTGATTTTTAAGAAACAAAAAAATAATATCACAAATTTAACCAGATACTACAATTTCCGCATAGTGTCAAAAATTACCATTCATTTATCACCCACAAATTTCCAGTCATGGCAGTTGGTCGTGCTCAAGGAACTGCTGTCTACGACGTGGCTCGTTACGCAAAACAATTCGGGGTCCCAATCATTGCTGATGGTGGTATTCGTGACGTTGGCTACATCACCAAAGCATTGTCATTAGGAGCATCGGTTGCTATGATGGGTGGATTGTTGGCTGGAACAACCGAAGCACCTGGGGAATACATTTGGGGGCCGAATGGTGTTCGAGTGAAGAAGTATCGTGGAATGGGATCGCTTGACGCAATGGAAGCACATGCTTCGAGCCAAGATCGCTATTTCACTGCGTAAGTTTTCAATAGCACCCAACAAAATATAATTTTATATTATTTAGTGACTCGGACCAAATCAAAGTTGCTCAAGGTGTCACTGCTACCATGAAAGATCGTGGAAGTTGTCACAAGTTCATCCCGTACTTGATTCGTGGAATTCAACATGGTCTTCAAGACATTGGAGCACATTCGGTAGCTGAATTGCGTGAGAACATTGACAATGGCGAGATTCGCTTCGAACGCCGCTCTACAAATGCTCAACTGGAAGGAGGTGTTCATTCTCTTCACTCGTTTGAGAAGCGTCTTTACTAATCTCAACGTTCTTTGCTCAACCAGTTTTCGAGTTCTACTTATCCATTTTTTAACTTTGTTCTTAAACGTATAGTTCTCTTATTTTTTATAATATATTTTCTATTATGAATTAACGTTAAACGATATTTCCTTCTTAATAAACATATTTTCCTCCAAAACTTACATGTGACCTCAAACATAAAAAATAACTGGAGGTTTATGAGAGATACCCAAAAAAAAATGTGGATACCTTCTTTTTTTTCAGTATTTTTCAGAAAATTATCGGCTGACCCTTATCGGGTGACAAAATATTGAGAATTCCTTTTTTTAAACAAAATATATGAAACTTTGCCTTTCAAATATTTTTCATCAATGAGTTTTATAAAATTTTTGAGATTCCTTTCAATGTAAAAGAATATTGCATGTTCGAAAGAACAAAACATTTCTCTTCCACAAGAACCGCAAAAAATATCAATAAAATAGATGTTTTTTTTCTTATTGTCTAGCACATATTGAAAATATACAATCGATGCAAATATGACTGCTTGGCGCAATGGGAGCGCATTTGGATCAGGCCCAAAAGGTTGAGCGTTCGAATCGCTCAGTGGTCGAATTTTTTTTTATATAGTAATGTTGTTGAAATAAATGATATCGAAAAAAAATTAAATCCGGATTAAAAAAACAATTTAGCAATAAAAAATATCTGCAGAAGTCACCAAAAGAGAAAGAAAATGAAAAATTTCAGAAAAAAATTCCCATATTATTATTTTTGCTAATATCATTCCACAAAAAATGGAGCATATCTTGCTGATACCTTTGGCCATAACTGTGCAAAATATGAGGCCAAAAACACACTATTTTGAACCAAGGTATGACGATGTTCTACTGTATATAAATATACTCGCATCCATAAGAAACACTTCTGACTCACCATATCCTTAACCTAATGGTAGAAATAATATTTTTTCACATATTAACTAATATCAATAATTTCTGGTATTTATTACGACACAGAAAGAAAAAAATCACATTGACGACAATTTTTGACAGAATAATACAGACTGAGTGAGCAATATAATATTGTATATTTTTCTTAGAAAAAAAACCGGGGGGAAATATAAATTTTTTAACAGGATGAGAATAAGTAAAGTGATCATATCCGTATATTTGAAGAAAATCAATTTCTAAGCAAAACTAGTAGTTTCAATATTATTATTATGAATATTGAGTAGAAGTTCAGTTCGTTCACTTTCGCTGACACTTCGAGGTTTGGCATCTAATTTACCATTACGCTTCGGTGATTTTTGCTGAAAAAAGGGTTTTTAGGGTCAGAGAATTAGAGGATATTCTTCTTTTACAACGAAAGGAGATAACACATTCACGATAAATATACTATGGCACACATAAGCTTTATCAACTCGACTCTAGGAAAAATTTCAAAAAACTTCAAACATAATATTACACTCGCTATAAACTTTACCATTTTCAGACAAATGTGCCTCTACGCATACGTCGGCCAAAATTCTTCTTGGAATTCTTAACATTGGTTACTGTTTTTACAGATAGTGGTAGTCATAGTGATAGTGAAAAAGCATTCCACATTCATTCCTTGTTTTTTTTTGAATTTGTATTATTTTTTTTATAATTCCATGCGTGTGAACCAGTGCTCAAAAATAGCTCAAATCTGTGATTGTGTGGTTTGAAAGCTCCCAATTAAATTTTTACACAAAAAAAATGATTGCCGTTACACACATAATGGTTGTTTGTACACCTTGGGGAAGGGGAAAGGTGAGAAAAAAGCACAAAAATATATTAGAACATTTAAGGGGTGGAAAATGTTTTTATTTGATTCCGAATTGGGACCCCTAAGCTCAATTGTCACTAACGAAGATGATTTTTTGGTCTATGTGGTCCTAGTAAAAAAAAATAAAAAACAGGTCCCGTTTTTTTCTTAGATAATGCAGTCAAAATTGGTAATTTGAACGACATGTGTGAATCATATGTAAATCTGAATTGATTAATGGCCTCTGAAAAATCAGATATTTTTCATGATAGTAAATCGAACGGTGACTTCGAAAAAAACTGTATTCATGTACTATTTTTTACCACATTTTCAGAATAGTCGAAACTTCGGAAACTTTTCGGAACCTTTGAAGTGACACAGATTGCCAGATGTTGTTCATTTTCATTGCTACAAATTATTTCAAAAAAAAAAAAATGAGACGTTTTGGTTCCAATCTCGTCCAACTATACCCAATTTTTCATTAAAATCTGGTTTCTTTGGGTCAGACCCTTTTCACGGATATTTTTATGTGTCCTTGAGTTCGATTTAGGATATTTCTGAATAATTTGGGTGCAGTTTGATTCAGAAGAGCTGATTCAGATCCACAGTTAATTTTAGATGCCCATTCTCGCGTTGGACTCAAAAGTCCTCTTATTGAAAAATCATTGATGGCGTATTCAAATCTGAATTTCTAACATTTGAATAAAAATATCACGATTCATCCTACGGATGTGAAATATTGTACGAACTGATGGTCAAATTTTGAAAGGTATTTTTCGGTGTTTAACCTGGAGGTTTCGTACCTAACACTAGCTGCAACGTGAGCATTATGTTGAGGAAAAAACTACAAAAGTACATGTCTGATTTTTCAGATCCCCCTATATCTTTTGCCCTCAATTAATGAGGTTCTCCCACAAAATAAATGAATATTTCAAAAAAAAAAACTCACTGCTGATGGTAAATCATCTACCAAACTAGAATGTGAATTGACTCTAACAATCGAATCTTCGGGTCCTTTTTGTGCTGTGAGAAGTGTTGCTCTACGAGCCTTCAACCAAGTTGCCGCACTGATTGATATAAATGTACATTCATGACGAACAGCCGCCGAATAATCTGGGTGGAATCCGACTTCTTTGATAGCAACAAGCGACGACGTTGAGTCATGCGCCTCTTTCGCTTCCAAATGTCGTTTAATCGAATCCAAAACTTCAGTACCCAAAGAATGCCAAGCGCCCGCTTCCAAATTCATATTCTCCTCACCAATAGTGACAATAGCGCTTCCTTGTAGAACCAAAGTGAACTTGTCGCTGAACACACCTTTGGTGTAAAGTGTGGCTGGTTTTGGTGGAGCGGATCCCAATTCGCGCAAGCATGTCAAATGAGCCGTCTCGATCTGTTGAAATTTTCATGAATAGTTAATGAGATGAGGTACTTTGGAGGAAGATAAATTTTTTTTGTTGGAAATTTTTTTTTCCATAAACTTTAGAGAATTTCATTGAGATGAGATCTATGAAAAGTTGTGGGCAAGAACCAAAGTAACACCTAAGGTTCTAAGCTAACTTCCAATCAGATTCTGTAGCAATGTATAGCCCGGGGACGTGGACAGTGTGGTGGGATGTTTTAGGGGCATTTTTGTCGATGCACCATGTCGAAATCATGAAATAACATAAGAAGGAGTTTTCTTTATATTAATTTTTGTTGTATTAGATTTAGATTGTATATTCAATGAGTTCTAGTCGGCGTTTGCCCCATTTAGACTTAAAAACACATGCTTGAACCTTGAAGCGTGGGTTTTTTCAAAAAATATTTTTTGTATTAAGAATATGTTGGAGAATATATTGTGAAAAAATACATTATAGGTGGGGTGCGTATTTTTTGGTATAGCTTATTTAAAAAAAACCGCTACATATAAAGAAAGTGGGGAGGGGGGGGGGTCTTAACTTTTCAATCTCCTAAATCAGATCCACAAAGAAATGAACCCAATTTTTAATAAAATGTATTTTTTGGGTTGGAACCTTTTCATGGGCACTGTCATGTTTTCTAATACATAAAAGTGTTAGAGTTTACTATTTAAAATCTATGACTCAAAAAAAGGTCTGTTTACTATGGGTTGGTTTAGAAAATTTAATCTTTGTATTATTTTAGAACTCTTATATCAGGATGACACTATTTCTTGTAAAAATCTGTATTTTTTCTATAAAAAAACTCACCTTAACACAATTCTGCCGAATAAGTTTCTCCAAAATATATGGATCAATATAATCCGAAGTGAAGAGTGGATGATGTGAAGTTAACCACTGAATTGCAACAACTTGCATTTGGAAACTAATTGGTGACTTAATTTGAGGCTCTTTTACCAGTTCAGATAACCCGTGATGCTGAAAAAATGCACTTTTATCGCCACGTCACTATGAATCTAAATCCCTTTTTCATTTGGTTTCTCTAATCTTTTCTTTTTGTTCAATCATTGAACTTTCAACAACAAAAAAAGTTTTTCATCTCTGAAAAAATGTGAAGAAAAAACATTCTTCTTCTTCGATGTGTTCAAATTGAATTTTTTCACTTGACGAGACGAGGTACTTGTATCAAAAATTAGAGTAGTTTTTTTTTTCCCATGAAAAATATCAAATTTCATTTGAGTTGTTTGTCAAAAATATATATGATTGGTGGTTTTTTAGGAAGTTTTTGAAAGTAGAATATAAAGTTCCAAAAATCTCTATATTTGTGATGACTAACATGGGGGATAGATAAGCCGTTGTTTAGTTGTACATAGATCAGGGTAAGATTTAAAAATGTCTTCGTTGTCGAAAATGGATGGGAGAATCATAGACCTTAGACCTCAAGAACGGCTCTGAAAAGTTCAGAAAAATAGGCTCAAAAATAAAGTCTAGTTTGGACCAAAAAAAAATTTTTGTTCACGGCTAGGTGGCTTTTTACTACCACTCTAACATCCAATTCCTAAAAAATGTGTGCTCTTTTGAAAAGTTTATGAAAATAAACTGAAATTTGATAGTTTTGAGTATCTCAAGATCTTGTTAAAAATTATCCCTAATACCTCGAAAATCTCTGTATGATTATTCCCCACTAATCATAGTACTATTCAAATCTTCGATCAGCTACTAAACCTACCATTTTAAATATACAAATAATATAAAAAAGTCTACTCCGTCCCAATAGATTTAATAAAAATCGATAAATACATAGCAGCTGATGTGATAAAAATCAGGAAAATAAGTGCAAAAAAATATCGGCACCATGTCGAATCAAATTTTCCGAATTGATGCCTTGGTAATGACCCGGCCATTGAAACATCACGAATTGAATAACATGATGCTTCCCGTAAACTATGCCTGACTGTTAGGGAACTAGCTCCAGGTGGTCGTAACATTTTTTGTTCAGGTTTAATGTTGAAAAAGAAAAAAAATAAATAGGAAAGAGCACGAAAAATATATATATCTTCCTCCCTCTTTTTCTCTTCTTCTCGGGGGCTCCGCCTATTCTTTTTTTTTTTTTTTTTTTTTTAAAAAAAAAAATAGAAAATATTTTTTTTTTTTTTTTTTGAAAAAAAAAATCGAAGGGCGGAGACCTTTCTCTATCCGAAATTCCCAGGTCAGTAGGAAGATGGATAAGGAAAGGAAGGGGCGAAAGAAAAATATGAAGACATTTTTGTTCACGATTTATAAGTATACTTGAAAATAGCCCAAGGCATGTTTTCGAATGTGTGCAAAAAAACAAATTTCCACACTTTTCTCCTTGTTTTTATTGGATAGGAAGAGAAGTGCAGTTATGAAAGTGGATTGAGAAGTAAATTGAATGTCCGGGGACTTTTCGGATGATTTTTACCTTACAGAAATTCTGGTACCATCTGGGAAGCGTACCAGATGTATACACTAGCTAAAAATATGTAATTCTCAATTTCATTTTTTGTAACCAAAAAATAAATAAATATCGTGGCCAAAGTTTTGCTACTGAAAAGAAGTTGACCCAGAAAATGTCAGTAGATCAAAATAATAAAGCGTCTGAGAAACTAAAACTAGATAACTACCTTCAGTTTTGGTTATGTGATGTGCACAGTGAGAAAAATACATTCAAAAAAGTTAACACAATGGAAAATATAAAGAATTTAATTTTAAAAAATATTGTGGCTTTGCATTTTTTTTTGTAAAAATATACAATTTAAAAATATGGTTGAAAATTGCCTATATTTTCGTTAACGTTCAATTTTTAACTACAATTTTCATATATTATCCTAAATTTCTCTATGTTAGAAAAACTTCGGTCACGTTTCCAACAAATTAAAAAAAAATGAATCCACATTACCAAAGTATATATACTAAGCTGTAAAACCC
Source organism: Caenorhabditis sp. 38 MB-2015 (assembly GCA_900536415.3). Classification (NCBI taxonomy): domain Eukaryota; kingdom Metazoa; phylum Nematoda; class Chromadorea; order Rhabditida; family Rhabditidae; genus Caenorhabditis; species Caenorhabditis quiockensis. Next base: position 159,261 of record LR548947.1, read on the forward strand.
CCTGTTGGACAGTTTACACGCGAGTTTGTTTGTTTACTCTTTACAAATACACAAAAACTAGCGAGTAAACTAAATACAAAACGTTATGGCCTAATTATCATCATACATAGATCCATATACCCATTCACAGTAATCTTTACGAATTCTCCCTATGTTGAATTCTATGATGTAAGTACTTCATATTCTTTAAGAACAACATATCTAAAAAAAACTCATCCAAGCATAAAAATGCCTTTTTTAATTTTAATATTCAATTTTTTCTACTTACCTTAGCTCGCGCTCTTTTCTTGCGATGTACATTGTCACAAACAGCATCCGTTTCATCAAGAATCTCAGCCTGTATAATTTCCTCGATAATGTCTTCCAAAGTGATCAACCCGGTCATTTCGTAGTATGGATCGGCGTCATCGACAGATACCACGCGATGCACCATTGCCAAGTGGTATTCACCCTAAAAATATGGGATTATACATAGGTTTTTATGATGTCAAATATGTATGATCGTTTTCTGAGCTTTCAAAAAAAAAATGAAGTAATACTAGGATTATGACAAATTTGATGATTCGAATGAACCTGGATTTTGTTTTGGGAAAAATAGTACAAAATGATTGAGGATTTTATTCTGACAAATTCATATGACTAAGAGATTTGAACAAGGATTAGGGGAATAAGCTACTAGATTTAAACTATAAATGAGCAACCTTAAAGTTACTCTCAAGTAAATGAGCACATTTTTAAAAATTAACCCTAGAGGGATTTTTTACCAAAACTTCTAGTTTTCTAGAAAATTTTGTTCAAAAATCAAAACTTGGGAACTTTTCATTATTTTATTTTGAACTATTAGTTCCTAATACTAAATTTTTTGCTCTACGTTTTCTAGGATTTTTTTTCAATATTCTGATTGTTCGTATGGTGTGCCAAACCCATATAGAGTCTGGAATGATTTTGAGTGAATTCGGTTGATGCACCATGTTGTTACACTCAAGCAGCCATCAAACAAAGTTTCGTAACAAGGTCTAGCCGAGGCAATTAGGTCGATGCACCATGTAGAAATTGGAAAATGTTCCTAATTCTCAGCAAGAGGGTCACTTTATTGAACTTCTCTAAACTTCAGGATCTCTATAGTCTATACACCTTCAATTCTCTAGCTTCTGGATCCTTTGTTCCTACGTCAAAAATCACGAAAGTTAGTCTTTTTCGCTATTTATCTCTCTGCTTCAAATTTCCATCCTACATCATTTATTCATCCCTGCTAATTGTCTTTTTTCTGCTCTCCAGATCCTAAATAGGTCATTTTTGGTTTTACAATTTTGCATTTCTATTGCAATTAGTGCGGGGGCTTTTTTCTCTTGTTTTTCATTTTGTTGAAAAAAACGGAATTATATTTTTTTTTTCGTTGATTTTTGAGATTTTCAAAATTTCTAGAAGAAAAACAACGATGATATTCAATTGTGTATATTAAATGACGTAGAAGGAGGGTTTACCTTTTTGAATTCGTCCAATAATACTCGTAAAGGAGTATCCTCATCAATTACTCGTACATGATGCTTGTAAACTGAGCAAACTTTCATCACATCCATATTGTCATCAGGGTCAAGAAGAGCTAGATCTTTGACGAAGAGTAAGGCCACCACATTGTTACGATTATCTGCAAAAAATATTTCTGAGCGATATTTTCAAATGTCCTTGCTAACAAGAGAGGTTCACGAGCTCTTGGATTCAGATTTTTCTTAAAATTTGTGCACTTATAGAGTTCAACCTCCTGATCATCATTTGTGAATTTTTGTAAAAATTATCTATTAATACCACAAAAAATATTTTTGATCAATCAAACGAAATAGCGAGTAATAAATCAGAAAAATGTGAATCAAAGTGATCGGAATAAAGAACTCAAAATTAAAAAAAAAACTCTGATTCTTCATTACCAAAGTGTGCTAATTTTCTGAAATTTGTCAGATTGTTCAACTTCAATACATTTTTAAAATGTAAACGATAATTCCGATTATAATCTTGTATTTGGGTCCCTAAAAACTTTGGATTTCCAAAAAAAAAAAGGATTCTTAACTGAAATGAAAGCGACCATTATCTCAATTTTAAAATTCATCGACGATTTGAAAAAAATGTATTCGGTTCAGCGTCTAAAAATTTAGAAAACATATCAAAATCGAGTTAGAACACCTATGTATACAAAAATTCTCATTCAAACCTGTACAAAATTACATATGTACTTTTTGTCAAATATGGCTGGTCTACTGAAAATAGTTCCTGATAAACTTGTATTGTAATTAACGTCCCAATAAGATAGGAATGGTATCTATGAATTTTTTTGGTATCGTTATTTTTTGGATACTTCTCTTTGTTTTGAGAACCTTTTGACAAAACAGCCAAGAAGGGGCTACTTAAATTTATGAAAATATTATTCACACACTAGTCCTCTAAAATATTACTCAATTGTTTTTAGCCGAATTTAGAAAATACCTCCGTTCAAAAAAAAAAACAAAACAAAAATCCGGGAAATAAACTTTCAAAGCTTTGATCTGATTATTTCTGACATTCCGTCCTAAACTTTAGAAATAGTGGAAAAAAGATCTAAAGTCATGATTTGTTTTGTTTTGTTTTCTAAGAAAAAAGGGACAATGGAAAACAATTCACTGAAATGGACTACGAAAATCATTTGGACAAGGAAATTGTTTTTTTTTTGTTATAAAATGGTAGGGGTTAGGGCTAAGGGTTCCAAAAATAAGATTTTTTTTTCAAAAATTAAGAAACTAAAACTGATTTGGTTGAAGGAATGGGCTAGTCGATTGAAAATGAGAAGGAAAATGTGATAATTTTCGCAATTTTTTTTGAACATGGGGTGAAAAACTTGCACTTTTCCCTATAATTTCGGAGAAAAAAATTGGGGCGAGTTCTACTGTTCTGGGGTATTTTATAAAATTTAGAATAAACTTGCTCATTTCTTTCCTATCCACGTTTTTGGTATTAAAAAAGCAAATTTCAAAAATAGTTTACAAAAAAACTTTAACCCATTATTTTTGAAGGTGGGGTATTGGAAGTTGAGAAGTTCCTTCTCTGGATTTTTTCACCGGGAAATCTAGTTTTCAAGTTAATTTTATTTTTATAAAATAAAATCGATAACTTTCCACATAAGCTATACGTAAATACTAGATCTCCCGAGTGATACATTAAAAATGTGCTCTTTTTTATGAGCAACTTGCCAAGTACCTGTTCCTCACCTTCAACTCAAACAGACAGGCCTAGAAAAAGGTCTAATTTTCGATAATTTTTCATTTCAAGTCAACTTGTCCACTATCTTCCTTAAAAAAATACTAGGTTAGGACCGAGACATTTCTTTTTCATTTCTAGTATTTTTTCCTTCTAGACCTAAAAAATCTCAAATTCAAGTTTATGAGGTAAACTACTTTGTTAAATTACTATTTTAGTTGTAAAAAAAAACAACTTTTCCATCTATTGTGATTGAGGCATTTTCTTTGAGAAGGAAATAATTTTCCACGGATAAAAAACAAAAGGGATTTTTCATTCAAAATTTTTCAGGGAACTTACTCTCAAAAATAGGTATCCGAGTATAACCCATTTCCAAAATCTCATTAACAGTTTCAGGTCCAAGTTTGAGAGTTGTTGGAAGCATGAAAACATCCTCTATCTTTGTCATTGCTTGCTTCACAGTTTTGTCCGTGATTTCCAGAGCTCCCAGAGCAATTTTGAAATCGTCATCTTCATTGCAATCATTCGCGCCGACCTGGAAGAAATGTCCTTTTTGATTGTTTTTGTTTTCATTTCCAATTTCTTCAGAATACTAATGATCTGTCTATGTATCTCAATTGTCATCCTGTTTTGAAAAGAAAAAAAAATGGGTTAAAAATCTGCTCAGCACCCCAAAAACTTCTCGATGTGTAAAAGTCCAAAAATCTTATCAGTATAGTGTAAATAAGTGCTACGACGAGCTACAAAAATTGTACTTTTGCACAATTTTGTAGTATACGGTAGTGTAGATTTTTTTACTACATAGGTGTGGTCGGTGATGTAATGCGCACAAAGATCAACACTTAAATTCAAAGTCCATATCAGGAAACATCAAGTTCATTTTTCTCCCGATTTTTGAGCAAAAAAAGTGTTTGCTTCTGAAAGTAACATTGCAATTAATTCACCAACAAAAAAAATTGCTAATAATCGGTTTTGGTTGAATTTCTAAGTATAGATATACTTCGAAAAAGTGTATAACATCACTTTCAAGAGAATTTGACTGCGAGTGGATATTTGAATGGAAGATTTGGCTTCACAGTTTGATAAAGGTCGATTACAGAAATTGGGAAGGCATACTACCATTTAGGACTGCAAATTCTCTAACAATGTATAGTCTGAAAATCTGGTAGAATAGTTCTGGGGAAACTAAGTCGATGCACCATGTCGCAATAGAAAAAAATTATTGTTTCTCAGCGAGTGAAAACGTTTAAACAAAGCCCGTTTGCCCGGTTGCCCGTTTTCAAGTATTTTTTGACTTTTTTTCTTTCATAGCTTGAGGAACAAACATATAATCGGGAAAACGGGTAACCGGGCATATGGGTGAATGAGGTACCCAAATACACATTTTTACAGTCATATTCCCAAGAATATCACTGAAAGTTGGAGCAATCGTCATTCTCGATAGAAATAAATATCTCAAAAAACCTTTTTTTTTTTTTGAATTTCACATAATTATTCTTAATTAAAATATTAGACGCGAACTCAGATATGTTTGGAGGACATTAGTGACGTCATGACATTGTCAATTTCAAGTTTGAAATTTAACAAATCTCGAAAAAAATCCCATAGATAAAAATATAGTAACTTTATTCCAGATGACGCTGGTGATGTCATTTTTATGCTAATTCAGATATTTTATACATTTTTGAACTTTTCATGAGTCTCATTAATATATAAAAGAGGGTGGAGAAATTAGAAAACTTCTTTCGAGAGTTCTGGAAAATATGAAGAACATAACACAAATTCCTTTGTTCTCCGTGTGCGTGAGCTTCCTCAAAGTAAGCATAGGTTGTATACAATTATTTAACCAACGAAAAAGTGCCAATTATTCATTTTCTTCGAACTATTATAAGTGTGATTTGCGTAAATCGTATAGTTGGGACGTCAATGCTAAACTGATCAAAAATCGAGAAATTTTAGCAAACAGTTTTGTGTTTTGGAAGAAATCGAAAAGAAATATCACCTAATTAAAACAGAAAATCTTGAAAACCTTTTTGGTTTTTGTTTTTTTTTTAATTGTCATGGGACACTGGTGACGTCACTTCATAGTAATGTCGGCGTTGAAAATTTACTTTTGATAATATCCCGATTGGAAGTCACAAAAATTAACAGAATTTTAAAAACCGGTTTCAAAAATATCTCTTTGTGAAAACAAGTCTTGAGAAATAACTCGACCATTTCTAAAAGCGTATGATGGAAAATTTTAAGTCAAATTTTTACAAAAATTTGTTTGAAATGTTTCTTCAGATGGTAACTAAATGAAAACTTCAACGGTTTTTAAACATTTTTATGGATTAAAAAATTGAAAAAAAAATCATTTCCCCGAACTCGAAACATGAACCCCTTTAGTATACAATTAACCCGTTTCGATTGGTCGATGCACCATGTCGCAAAAGAGAGATTTTGTCTGAGTCCGGGATTATTTTGTACAACTATGCATCTCCAAACCCTCAAATTTTTTTCGCCATTTTTTTCAAGCTTTTTTCAACAAGCAACACAAATAGTTTTTGTTTCGAACGTAGCCCTACAATTATTTAACTGAAAAAAAAGTGCCAATTACTATTTGTGCTCAAAGTCTGCTAAAGTGTTTAGATAACACATCACTATCAAAGTGATCAAAAATCATGAGATATTCATTAAAGGTTGCCATGAGTAGACATCCTCCGAAAAATGTTCCGATGATCCTAATTAACTTCAGCACCAAAATTTATTGCTCAACTGTTCGGTTTCCATGGTAAAAATATTCCTCAATTTTTTTTTTTTTAATGAGCTTCAGTTATGAACAATTCTGTAGACATTTGAACGTCATCCTACTGGGAAGATAAAAGACGTCAATGGCGCGGCAAAAAAAAAACATTAAAAAATGATGCTATTGGGAATAGGAGATTTGAAAATGGGAAAAAGAAATTTAAAACTGTTTTTTACGGGCTACAAAATGATATAAATTTCCTTTGTTATATCTCATAAAATATTCCTTGTCAGAAATTTGCGTATAGTGACGTCAGTTGTTATCGATTTTTGATATCGGATTTTTCCTAGGCAAATCAAGTCTCCTGGAACACATTGTCAAGGTGTCAAGTCCAAAAAATTAGTTTGAAGGGCACTTCTCCCGATCCGAAACAAAATCCCTATTTTGGACATTGAACACTGAAAATTAATGTTTTTTCAAGTCCCAATTTTTCGATTACTAGTTTTTATAAAGTCCAATGTGTTCTTATCAAAATAAGAACTTTACACGGTTAATTTCCTACAAGCCATCGCAGCAAATAAAAAATATTATTCGGTTTTTTCATTCAGAACAAGATGATTAATTTCTGTTTCCCCTTGGGTACTTATTAGATAAATAATATTTCATTGAACTATTTACGATTTTCGATGGAGATGTGAATAAATATGTATCAACCTTACAGTATTAAATATCACAAAATAAAACCAAGAAGTTTACAATTACAGCAAGAAAAACTTTGTTTTCATCTGGATATCAAAAACCTAAAAAATGGGAATATACTTTAAGAAAAAATTTTGGTCGTCAAAATGAACTGAAATGGTTGGAAAACCCCAGATTTCCTTGAGAAGAAGAGAACAGGAGAGAAAAAGAAAGAAAAAAAAATACAATTTTCAGTACTTTTTTCGAAAATGGTTCTAGTGACGTCATTTCTTTCTCAGATTTGAATTTAAAATTATTTTTAGGTAAATCAAATCTTCCTAAAAATATCCTGAAAGTTTCATTGATTAGAAATTAGTTTCAAATACCCAACGGGTCATCCAAAACTATGAAAACCAGATTTTTTTAGAATTTTTTCGAATGGTTCTAGTGACGTCAATTCTTTATCAGATTTGATCTTAAAATCATTTTCGGGTAAATCAAACGTTCCTTAAAATATCATGTAAGTTTCATCTGTTTAGCATTAGTTTGAGAGTCCCAATGGGTCATCCAAAACTATGCGAACCAGATTTTTAAGAATTTTTTTTGAATGGTTCTAGTGACGTCAATTCTTTATCAGATTTGATCTTAAAATCATTTTCGGGTAAATCAAACGTTCCTTAAAATATCATGTAAGTTTCATCTGTTTAGCATTAGTTTGAGAGTCCCAATGGGTCATCCAAAACTATGCGAACCAGATTTTTAAGAATTTTTTTTGAATGGTTCTAGTGACGTCATTTCTTTATCAGTGAAGATGTTAAAATTAATTTCGGGTAAATCAAACCTTCCTAAAAATATCCTGAAAGTTTCATCTGTTTAGCATTAGTTTGAGAGTCCCAACGGGTCATGCAAAACTATGAAAACCAGATTTTTTAGAACTTTTTTTGAATGGTTCTAGTGACGTCATTTCTTTATCAGTAAAGATGTTAAAATTAATTTCGGGTAAATCAAACCTTCCTAAAAATATCCTCAAAGTTTCATCTGTTCAGCATTTTTTTGAGAGACCCAATGGGTCATCCAAAACTATGCAAACCAGATTTTAAAGATTTTTTTTTAATGGTTCTAGTGACGTCATTTCTTTATTAGATTTGATCTTAAAATCACTTCGGGTAAAACAAACCTTCCTAAAAATATCCTGAAAGTTTCATCTGTTTAGCATTACTTTGAGAGTCCCGGCGGGACATGCAAAACGATACAAAGCAGATTTTTAATATTTTTTTGAATGGTTCTAGTGACGTCAATTCTTTATCAGATTTGATCTTAAAATCATTTTCGGGTAAATCAAACGTTCCTTAAAATATCATGTAAGTTTCATCTGTTTAGCATTAGTTTGAGAGTCCCAACGGGTCATGCAAAACTATGAAAACCAGATTTTTCAGAACTTTTTTCGAATGGTTCTAGTGACGTCATTTCTTTATCAGTAAAGATATTAAAACTAATTTCGGGTAAATCAAACGTTCTTTAAAATATCCTGTAAGTTTCATCTGTTTAGCATTACTTTAAGAGTCCCGGCGGGACATGCAAAATTATGCAAGCCAGTTTTTTTTGAACTTTTTTTGAATGGTTCTAGTGACGTCATTTCTTTATTAGTAAAGATGTTAAAATCAATTTCAAGTAAATCAAACGTTCCTTAAAATATCCTCAAAATTTCATCTGTTCAGCATTTTTTTGAGAGACCCAATGGGTCATCCAAAACTATGCGAACCAGATTTTTTAGAATTTTTTCGAATGGTTCTAGTGACGTCAATTCTTTATAAGATTTGATGTTAAAATTATTTCGGGTAAATCAAACCTTCCTGAGAATATCCTGAAAGTTTCATCTGTTTAGCATTACTTTGAGAGTCCCGGCGGGACATGCAGAATTATGCAAACCAGATTTTTTGAACTTTTTTTGAATGGTTCTAGTGACGTCATTTCTTTATCAAATTTGATGTTTAAATTATTTTCGGGTAAATCAAACCTTCCTGAGAATATCCTGAAAGTATCATCTGTTTAGCATTAGTTTGAGAGACCCAACGGGTCATGCAAAACTTTGCATTCGATAACTAAAAAAAAACAGTTTTTAAAGGTTTTTTTTCAGGTAAAAACATAATAATACAGTCCAGAGTAACTCGCAGACATTCTGGATGTACCCTTAACTTCTCTCCTTATCAAATAATAGGTTTGATGTTAACAAAAATCGATGTGAACTCCCCCTAGGGGTTCCAAATTCTATTTCGCTCAATAATAACTCACAGACATTTTTTCGTAGCTTTTCTTTTTCTAAGCTGATTTTTCCAGGTTTTTTTCCCATGTATCTTTTGAATCCTTCAATAAATCAGTTCCCAATCAAAAAAAAAGAAAGAAAAATTTCATTTTTCATCTTTGGGTCGCGCTAGTGACGTCATTATTATGCCAATCCTTGTTTTCTGATTTTTTAAAATTATTTCAAACCTTCCTTAACACACTGGCAATGTTCCAATTCCCAGAAATTATTTTGAGAGTTTATAGAGCCCGTAGAAAAAATACCCTAATTTTTTTTTCATATAAGAAATCAATTTTTTTTGGTAGGCGACATGCATCGCTTTGGGATTTCATAATTCTTTCAACTAATGAGTTTTTGATATGGTAGTTTTGTGAGAATAGATAGGGTTTTTGAGTTTTGAAATTTTCTCTGAAAATCGTTGAAAAAAGTTTGCACACCCTAGAATTATAATTATTTGACCAAAACACGAAAAGAAAAAAAAAGAAGTTTGTTTACCCCTATCAAGTAAAGATGAACTCTTTGAGTAGTTTGTTTTCTTCAAAAAATAATAGAACTACCATGCAAAATAACGAAAAACTTACTAATTGTGACATTTTCATCATTTCAACCAATTTCTTTCTGCCTAGCGGTTGTGTGAGCTCTTCTTTCAAGAAACAATCGAGAATCATTGAGATTGTTTTGCTCACAGGTGCCATTACAAACATAATAAGCCTGGTGAGTGGTATTGTTGCCGCACCAACTCGTAATCCTTGTTTAACGCAAATCGCTTGCGGCACAATTTCACCGAAAACAACGATACCGGCGGTTGAGAAGAATAGGGCTCCTAAACCATTTCCGATTAGGTCGTCGAGTAGAAGTGAGACAGCGGCGTTGACAACAACGTTTCCAAGGAGAAGGGTGCAAAGTAGATTGTTTCCTTGTTTGCGGATGGGCAGAATTTTTTCAGCGTAACCTTTTTCACGCGGCGTTCCTGTAATAATCGTAATTATAGAAACATTTAGTTCAAATTAGGTTATTTTTGAAGTTTTCTTTTTGTTTTCACAAGGCGGGAAGGCCGCTTGGACGTGAAACATCCAGGTAAATCTTTCATTTAGAAGAAGCTAGTTGGAAAGTCTTATTTGTAAATAACTCTTTCTTAACTTGTGAAGGGTCCTATCTCAGATACTTAGGGCCGGTTTAAAAAAACAGTTATCAAAATGGTAAGTAGAGGATTTGAGCTATAATAATAACTTTATATAGGTGTCTTATCTTGAGAATTCATAGTATCAGAGCCTCAGGTGAGCTCCTATTCGTTTTCTCTATGATTTTATCTTCGAAAAAAAGAGCAGATGGTGAGTAAACTGTACTAAAACTCAGAACTCAATGAAACCAAACGTTTTTTTTCAAATTGTTTAAAAAATAGGCTTCATATTAAAAAAAAGGTATTATTGTTGAGTTTTTCAGATCCAAGAAGTTCCGCAACAATTTTGGAACCTAGTTACGACCCAATTTAGTTCCAAAAAAGTCGGAATTTTCGGAACTTTGGAACGTTCCGGTTCCGCACAAGCCTGAAGCTGTGTTAAAGGTGGGAGACCGGAAGTTGACGAGATACTCTATAAAAAAAAGAGCACATTTTTTAAAAGGTTTACCACTTTGAAGAACTCAGCCGATAAGTTTAGTATTCGAGAAAAAAATAAAAGAAAAACTCGAAAACTAGGTAAAAAAATCCTTCAATGATTATACCTTAAAACGCGCTCTTTTTTAAAGAGCAACCTGCTTCCCCGTACTCCCCCTTTAATTGCCAACTCGAGGGGTTAAGTGCTACTTCTCAGAAGTAAAATCTCCTAGAGAAAAGTGGGCTTAGAAATTTGGATAAGGGGGTCTTTTTTTAGCCACAGTCCAAAACCCTAACCATTATTTTTTTTACAGTGTTTTTACAATTTTTTAAATTATGGTCGCCCAGGTCCGTTTTACTAGGTTTTATCATATTTTGGTATACTCAACAAATCCTAGTCACATTATCATTCTATTTGTTCAAATATTGAGTTTAACTCGACTTGTGTGGAACCGTAATCCTCCGTTCCAAAATTTGTCAAACTTCCGACTATTTTTAGAACTATGTAGATCAAACGGCCATCCTCTTGGTTTCTAATATGGGCGGGGAATTGTCTTGCTGTTCAAGCTAACTGGCTCCATTTTTTCTAAATGTTCATCTCTGAGCTCCTATTTATCGAAGATTTTTAAGTCATAAATGCCTAAAAAACTCCACGTTTGCTGGATATCATTAAAACGTGATTCATTACCTAGAGGGTTCCAGAAAAACTTAAATCTATGGTCAAAAATTGATTTTGTGATTTTATTATCATAATTCCTTCCTGATATCCCTTAATAACCTCACGTATTTTCAGGATAATGGATTTTGAACATATCAGAGGTGTTATTTTTGCTATATTGTTTTTGATGTTTCTCGGAACAACTCTATACAATTCTCGTTATTTTTCTAATTCTCGAAAGTCGGCATTTCTCGATCAATATTTTTACGTGGTTAACTTAATGGCTCTTTTTTTTGTTGCTCTGGGTATATTCAACAGTTTTGCTCATGACCAAGTTAAAGGTAATTAACAAGCTTGAATAGGCGCTCATAATTATACATATGTATCTATACAGATCACATCATAATAACTACCATTCTCTCAATAGGCCAAGGTTTCATACAGCATTTCGTATGTGTATACTTTCTAGAACTAGCCGTGACGGATTTATTGATTAAATTATGCAAAATTTCACAAAATTGGTTGTGTTTGTCGGTTATCTATGGATTTTGCATCATTTCTAGTCTACTTCAATGCTTACCAAATTTATATAAAGAACCGAGTTGGATATTTCTCTGTACAATGAAAATTGTGGAGCCGATGATTGTCTATGGATTCACGTATCTTGTGAGTTTGGGGTTCCAGAACAACATAAAAACTTAGCTAATGTTCCCAGAGAGTGAACAGAGGTTTTTTATTCAGCCAAACATAAAAATTGGGCATTTATCAAATAATTTTGGATATTCTGTAACATTTGCAGGGTTTGGCCAATATTCTAGGGTCTCCCCTAGGTCCTAACAAAAAAATGTGTGGTCAATTTACCTAAATTTTTATCCTATTTATGGGGTGTTCTTCCAGGAACTATAATGTAACCTGTTTTTTCTTTAAAACTTGACTAATAGGCTTTCTGGTGAGCACATTTTAAAGCCTTACTAATTCGAATGGGCTCTTCAAGATCTGACCCCTATTATTTCAGGTCTACTCCAAATTATTCCACCCGGATTATGATAAAGAACAATATCATATAAAAAAGGGGGTTCTAAAACCTGGTCAAATCAAATACACATTTATTGAACATCGAGATAGTATGTTGGCTAGATCTAACAGATTGCTATATTCCTGTGTTTTTGTCAAATTTGGATCCTCCGCGTTTAGTTGTGGATATTTTGCTTTGTATGGTTTCCAAGGGCTTGAGAAGAATGCGAGTATTTTTTCTAGTCTTGAAGCTTTTTTGATACTTTTTGTTTTGCTTAGAAAAGAGAATAAGGTAGGTAAAAGTTCCTGGTTTTGAGGTTGAAGTTATTGATTTTTTACAGATCGTTGGAGAAGATGATGATAACAATAATTTCAAAGCAGATATGGCCAAATACTTTGAAGACCTTCATAAAACTTGGTATCCTGAAGAAAATGAGAAACCTCCTAAAGTTTGATGACTTTCATTCAAGTTTTTTTTTACTTTTTCTGATAAATCGTTCTTTGATCATACCGGTTGTGCATTTGTTTTTTCTGTTTCAGCAATTCCTAGAGTAGCACCGCCCAAAAGAGGCGGAGTAGTAGACGTTACCCAGAGCTCGAAAAATTGAGTGAGTGAGTGAGTGACGAGGACCAGTGATAATTAGCTTTATTCTCTTCTGCTCAAGGATTTGGTATGATGTCGGCGATATCACGGAGAATGAATTTCATCTTTCAAAAGATGAAAACTTGTTGCAAAATGTTGGTGGTTTTGATTTTCAGTGGCATTTTAACATTTGCCACTGAAATCATCCATAGTTTCTCGAATGTTAAACCACCTGGTATGTTTTCAACATAAGTATATGTATCATAAATTCATTAATTCAGTGTTTGCTCCCAGACTGTTCGAAATTTTGAAGTCTGTCGGGATGAATAATTCGATTTTTGTACCCGGTTTCCTGATCATGGATATAATTGCTATATATTTTGTGTCGTTGAGATATACATGCCTTTCACTCTTCGAATACAAGACTATCATAATCAGTTCTCTGGCAATTTTTGTGATTACTCTATTCAGTGGTTTGGACCAAGTTGTGATGATGGAGATAAATCTGAGCTACAAGTACTTTGGAACTGTTTTGGTAATAATTTTTAGTTTGGTGGTAAGTAGATAGATGATGCCATAGAGTGACAGGCAAACACTTATTTTACAGGCGGTTAACTACACCGATAACAATTGGGAGAATAAATACAAACAATGTAAATGCATCGGCGATTCTTCGAAACAAGAGTTCGTCTCAAAACATCTCTGTAGTATCAAGAAAATAATTGTAATAATTCGCGTTATTTGGAAAGCAAAACTCTTTGCACTGATTCCGGCCGTTATTATAGCTATAGTGGAAGCTTTTTTCACTCAATGGTCGATTCTATTTCTTGAAAAAGTATTCATCTACGCTGGCGGGATCGAAGCTGTTATTTATATTTTTTACATAGTTCTTGAAAAAGAACCTCATCAGGCCACCCGGGTAAATGAGCTACTGATTTTCAACATTCAATGAATGAATAATTTACAGGTCAAACCAATTCAAGGCGGGTCATCTTCATCAGCTTAACATCTCCACCTCCAAAATTCGAAAATATGTTATATCTCTACTTTTATGGATACCTCTTTATTTATAAATCTCTTTAAAAATGCTCGGTTTTAAAATAAATATGTTAACAAAAAAAATTGGCTGTATATAGAAGAGGATGGGGGGGGGGGGGGNGGGTTAGACAGTAGGTGGGAGTCAGGAGCGTTCGAAAGAAATTGGGGATTCGTCGAAAAATAGGAGTCCCACACATAACTAGGGGTCCCTTTGGTTGGCTTATGGGTCCTGCATAAAAAAAGGTCCCGAATTGTGTTCTCTGTGTCCTTCACAAAATTAAGGGTCAGACAAAAAAAGGGTCTCTCACAAATATAAAGTCTCTCACAGAAATAGGGGTCATGATTTTTGTCCTTGAGGTCCTTCACAGAAAAGGGGTCCCATCTTTGTCTTTTACAAAAATATGGGTCCCAAGAAACAATAGGGACCCCACAAAAATAAAGGTGCCTCACAAAATTATGGGTCCCTCACAAAAATAGTGCTCCAGAGTTGTGTTCTTTGGGTCCCTCACAAAAATAAGGGTCCGACAAAAAAACCAAGTGTCTCTCACAATTATAGGGGTCCCTTACAGAAATAGGGGTCCCGTTGTTTATATTTTGGTCCTTCACAAAAATATGGGGCTCAATTTTTGTTGTTAGGGTCTCATACAAAAAATAAGGGTCCCAAAAAACAATAGGGGACCATAACAAAATTATGGGTCCCGATTTTTGTTCATTGGGTCCTTTACAGAACGTTTCGGGATCAGGCTTGTGCGGAACCGGAACCGGAACGTTCCGAAATTCCGAAAGTTCCGACTGTTTTCGGAACCAAATTAATTCGGAACCAAGTTCCGACTTGTGATTTCGGAACTTTTGAGAATCGGAACCGAGTTCTGTAATTTCATCATTTTTTAGTGTTTCTACCTTTTTACCCAATTTCAAACCAGGAAATTCGAAAAAATCCGGTCAAATTAGGCCATTCCGAAGGTTCCGAAAAGTTCCGAAAGTTCCGGAAAAAAATTCGGAATCATTTTTCGGAACTTTTTTTTTCCGACTGCTTGATTCGGAACTAAATTGAAGGTTCCGAAAGTTCCGAGAGGCTGGTTCCGCACAAGCCTGTTCGGGATAGACCAAAAAATAGAAAGGCTCATTTTCCGCTCTTTGGGTCCTTCATAAAAATAGAGGTCCAACTAAATCGGACGCTCTTTTTTTTGGACCACTATTTTTGAGGACCCCATCGAATGAATAAGGACCCCTGTTTTCCTCAGAGCTTGCTAGGAGTCATACCTCAACATACAGTGTACCTAATTGTTGTGATAGTGATCTTTTGATCTTTAAGCTATCTCACTGATATCTGTACTAGCCCCGCCCTAAAAATGGGCGGTGCTAGATCTCGGTTACCCTGAGCTAGATAATTATCATTCTGAGTTTTTTCATTGCATTGAGAAAAAATTCTTCAAAATGGATTTCGATTACTGGTCTAGTATTGTGCTCCTGAGTTTGGTGGTTTTTCAAATACTGAAAGATCTCTACACAAAAAGAAAGAACCGGAGCTTCATGTTGCTGATGATGTCGATTAGTGGAGTGGTCAAAGCGGCAACGGTCATGATATCAGCTTCTGTGGGTACATCAATGGCTCGTAAGTTTGGGATGTTTAGCTCTATGATTATCTATTATTTCAGAAGTCAAATATGTTCTCGAGTTCTCTGAGTCACTTGGAGATGGACTCGCTCAGCTGGTTCTCCTTGGTTTTCTCATCGACGCCTGTTTCACCCTGATTATTACATCAAAGTACAATCCTCTCAATAAATTACTTGCTGGGACTAACTATATCACCTCGTTATTGATATTTATTTGGGTTTTTGTTCTCGCTGGGATGGATCAACAAGTATCAATCGGTTTCAAGTTTTACTACCATTTGTTGGGATATCTAGGGGTTATCATTGTCAGAGTTATCGTGAGTTTCAGAAAAATTCGAAATCCATATAATTTCATAATTGTTAGTCAGTTTACTTCATCAGAAATGAGCTAAAATCTCAATACCACAATGTACAATTTATGGGATCTAGCATCAAGGAGAGAATCGTCAAGAAGCACCTGGATAATATCAGAAATCAACTTCCAATCTTCAACGTGATATTCATCACTAAAACCGTCGCATTGGTCATCGCCGTAATCCTAGTTTTCTTTGTAACCCCGGAAAAACTTATGACCTATCAAGTGGTTTTCAACGTAGCTGTTAGATTGGAAACTTCGATCTACTTCCTTTACATGATTATCAAACAAGAGAAGCAACCACAAAAAAGTTTCGTGGTAATTAATAAAGTTCTCATTTGCACCTTCAATGCACAATTTTTAAGGTGCATCCTGTTGAAGTCAGGTCATTCTCCAACCCCGTCTAAGATCTATCAAGTTTACTGATCTCCTCTACTACTACATATAATACATATTTACTAATATATACCTCTTTTTCTACATTAAAATCTTTCCTAGAAAAGTGGGTCAACAAGTTGCTCTTAAATAAAAGAGCACAACTTTTAAGAGACTACTATGAAAAATTTGCTCTTTGATTTAAGAGCAACTTGCTAACTCCTTTTACCCCATCCCTTTTACCTAATCTTTAAACCTAACTTTCTTTGGATGATCTTTCATAAAATAAATCTGTCCTTTCCTACAACATACCTGATTTGATATACAGTTGCAATTCATATGGAGTGAGCGTCATGAGACCCAAGTTGAGACCAGAGAATAGACCAGAAAGACATAAAAGTGTGATGACCACAGGTGCAGACATGTAAAGCGGCATTAACAATTTTCGTGATGGTGTTTGCGTTGAAACAACCGTAAATGTATCGTCGATCAAGGCGAATGGTTGAATTTGTCCATTGAGTTTTTCAGAAACACATAAATTATATACACTATTTTCAGGAAGTCTGTAATAAAAATATTAGTTTCAGGTGAATTCAAGGAGCACATACTTTGGGAAGAGAACTTCCATTGCTAATCTGGAGCCAGTCATGATAGTAAAATCGACTTCCCCATACTTTCTTTGATCTCCACATGATCTATCACCAGTGAATGTGATTTGATAGATGTTCGAAAAATTGGCGCCAAAAATCACGACTTTCACATTCTCGTCACCTTTCACAATGGAATGACGTTTTCTGTAACATAGGACGGTTTTTCTAAAAAAAAACAATTTGATGGTGTGCTTACTCATTAAAACCAAGGAATGAATTTTCAGAGATCGATTCGATACGAAGGCCAGATACAAGAACTTGGTCCAAATGACGGACTATACTTGGTGGCGGTTTATTAGGTGGCTCCGGCTCGTCGGTGACCTCTTCGGTTTCGTTGAGAGAGGAGCGTAGACCTCCGGATGTCTGGAAAAAAATGTCTAGTTTTTTTTTTTGCATTTTGATTCGAATAAACAGAGTCCAATAATATCTAGTAACCATAAGGACCACACGGGGAAAAATAGGTGTGATTTGAGCTATATCTAGTAACCATTAGAACCACTGGGGTGTGATTTGAGCTTCATCCAGTACATATTACGACCACGGGAGGAGTATGATTTGACTTTTATCTAGTAACCATTAGAGAAAACGGGCTGTGATTTAGGCTTAATCTAGTAACCTCTAGGACCTCAGGTAAAAGAAAACAGGTCGTGATTTGAGCTGCCTATATCTAGTAACCATTAAAACGGGAGAATAAAAGCTGTAGTTTGAGCTATAAACAGTAACTATTAGGACCTCAGGTCAGAGAAAGAGTAAAATATTAGGAGTAAAATACTATATCCAGTAAATATTAGGATCCCAGATCGAAAAAAGAAGGCTGTGGTTTGAGGAATACCAGGATCTCAGTGAGATAAGAGCTATATCTAGTAACCCTTAGAATCAAGAGAATCTCATTTGAGCTATGTATATTCAGTAACCAATAGGACTACAGGGATATAATTTGAGCTACATATATCTAGTATCCATTAGAACCCAAGGTCGGAGCAAAACGACTGTGATTTGAGTTATATCCAATAACCACTAAGACCTCAGGTGGGAGAAAATGGGATCTAACATGTGGTCCCTGGATATAGGGGGGTTCTGGAATAATATAGAAGTCTTCAAACAAAATTGCTCTACGTCAGTGCAGATTTTCCTGGGACATAATTTCGGTTCATAGTTTTCAAAGTTCCTAGACTGATTTTCCACGATTTTAGGAGAGGCATGTTTTTCTATTATGTGGTATCCAAGAGAACATAGGGGTATCCAAGTTATATAGAGGTACCTGGATGTGAAAAAGTGGGGACACCTTCTGGAACCCCCATAATAGAGGTACACATTTTATACATCAAGTGACCTAGCAGCTCCTTATGAGTGGAAATAATCTAGCTCTGTATGAATTCTTCAAATCCCTAGTATGAAAGTGTCCTGAATAGTGAAACCCCCATATACATTTTTCGAAGCCCTTTTTGTCCTCTTCGCAAAATAAATGACATCACACCTGGCACCTTATAGACTTGACAGCCGTTAAGCCAGATGAACAAGATACATTTGTGTGCATGTGGTTGTACTTTTGAAAAAAGGCTAACAGGTGGCGAACACAAATGGGAGCCAGGATGTTGGACTGGAACCCATATGGACCTTGTCTGGGCTTATTGCTCTCTGTTATCAGGATCTAAACTACCCACACCTCTATTTTATTTTATCAGAGTTCATTTCCAAAAAAGATAATAATTACTCTGTTTTGGCTTTGCACTAATTAATTTTTTGTTTACTACTAAAAATCTTAATCCTCTCAGAACTCATTCAAAATCTTGAATTTGTAATCAAAACAATTAATTTTATTTACACTTTACTCTATTTTTGCATAAAATATATAGTTTTAAAAAAATTGGTTAAGGGATATAGGAAAAATGGAAAAAAAATGAGGGTAGAAAAAAGTGAACATACGAGAAGGGAAGGAGGAGACGACCATGATAATTATTAGTGTGGGTTCAAAGGAGGTCATCTAGTTTTTTTAAAAAATAGTTTCAAGTATTTTCTTGGTGAATCATGTATCATTTTGTAAATCTTGAAATACTTAACAAGAGTTCGTAATTGTTTTCTGTGTAAAACTCAAAATTGAGCTATAGATTTTGCTCAAAGAATATCAATTATCTTTGCCAATGTTTGATTTTTGAGAAATGAGAGATTAAATGAGTTTTTTTTGGCATAAAATACACCTCGAAACAAATATTTTCGACAAAAAATGAATTGAGGAACTATAAACTAGAAACTAAAGTATACCTTACAAAACAAGAAGTTGATACTAGATCTACATAACTTGAAGAAGAGATATACATAGATCTAACTGGATTTTGACATCCAAATATACTAAAAATAACGTTACTGTTACTATTTGTGGATTTATTCCTGAGTTTTCGGGAATTTTTCAGAGTATATCATAATAGGAGTGTCCTCAAATATCACAGGAATAGAAAGAGGTTCCAGAATGAAACAAATGTCCGACTAACTAGTGCAGGGAGTCACCAAACAACAAATGAGTATGATATACCAGTTAGACTCCTTATATAACATTTTCAAACCAATATACAGTTTTTAGACCCTTTTTTCTACTCCTAAGAAACAGATATACCTAAAATCTCATCAGGATTTGGAAAACTGTGACTTTGTCTTAATGCTGTGTCCATTTTTCTAATAGTACACCAAAAATTAGCTCCTTTTTGAAACTTTCGCAATTTGTGAAACAAGAACCCCCCCCCCATCCCCTTTCTAAAACTCACCGGTGCACAATTGACAAGAAGTGAAGAAAGACAGAAACATGCTACCGTGTAGACGAATATAGACCGTTTACGTTTCAACATTCGACAGATTCAGCAAAAAGTCTGAAAATATATATATGTATACACAACCCCTAATTCAATTTCAATACAAAAGAAGCCATTCAAAATGTATTTTCAATACGAAAAATGTTTTTTTTTTTTGAAATTTGTCACGGAAAAAATAGAACTTTTGAAAAACCCCGTGTCAATAGACATTTTGATTTTTTTATCAAATAAAAATTGATAAATGATCGAGCTTCTTCAGAAAAAATGTAAAAGAAAAACGATAAGCCCCGAAAAAAAGATGAAGTATGTGAAAAAAGGACATTTTTGCACAAAAGAAAAAGTGAGCAAAAAATTTACATACACATGGAAACGTAGAGCTATTAGGGCGTTTGGTGAC
The DNA here is from genome assembly GCA_900536415.3 of Caenorhabditis sp. 38 MB-2015. NCBI lineage: Eukaryota > Metazoa > Nematoda > Chromadorea > Rhabditida > Rhabditidae > Caenorhabditis > Caenorhabditis quiockensis. The sequence goes on from LR548947.1 coordinate 179,278, forward strand.
AAAAAAAACGTTTCGTCATAAGGAGAGCGATAGAGAGACATAGAGAAAAAGGGGAGAAAAGAAAAAAAAACTATTGAAATACTTGTACAGTATGGTAGGTTTATTGGCCGGAAAATGTATTAGGTAAATATTTTCAGAAATTTTGTGGGTTTGAAATTCTGAAAATGCAAAGTTTTCGAAACCTTTGTTCAAAAAGAGTGAGTTGAACAAGTTGCTCTCAACTGAAAGAGCCCATTTTTTAGTGAAAGCCTAATTTTTTTCAAAAAAAAATGCGTCGAAAACTGAGTTTTAGGTTCAAACTGTGAGAACTTTCACAGTTTCTATCATTTTTGACCTGTTTTTTTTGTGTACGATCAAAATATCCTGATTTTTTAAAAGAAAAAGCACAAATATAAAACCGAATAAAACAGACAAAAACTATTTTTTTAAGTGAAATTTTCTTGAAAACTAGACTTTTCGTTAAAAAATTCCTTCAAAAATCAATTTCAAGCTAAAAATTTGGAATTTTCAGCAGTTTTCCTCATTTTTGACTGATTTTTTGTTGTGGAAAATCAAAAGATCATTATTTTTGGGAAAAGCCACAAAAATTATCTGTACTTCCCCCGAAAATGAAAACATTTTTATTTTAATTTGTTTTTTGATAAATTTTTCTCAAAAGTTAACTGAGCCAAATGTTTTTTGAAAGATCAAAAGATCATGAATTTTGGTAAAACCTACAAAAATATTAGTACCTAACCGGAAATGAGCACATTTTTTCTAAAAAAAAATGCCAAACTTGTTATTTTTAATAAAATTTTCTCGAAAACAAGACTTTCGGTTAAAAAAATCATCTCGAACAATTAATTTTGCCTTGAAAACTGTGAATTTTCTCACTTTTTGACCTATTTTTGACCAAATTTTGTGAAAGGTCAAAAGATCAAAAAGTTCTGAAATTCAGTTATACATATAAGCACATGTTCCTAACCAAGAAAAAAATGATGTAACTTTTTTTCCCCCGAAAAACCAATCCCACAAAGCTTCCCAATTATTTCTCGTCAATTTTTTTGACGAGAAAAATTTTCGTTGTTTAGAGACGCTTCCAGAAAAAAAGAAATAAATAAATGTTTTTTCAGTCAGGCAGAAAAAAATAAAATACGCTTTTGATTTATATTTTTTGTCATTATTAATACATATTTGAATGAAATGAGAAAGAAACGAAAAACAGATGTGAAATAATAATAAAAAAAACAAGGACAGAGGTAAAAAAACATGAGATTTCAAGGTTTTTCAGGATTTTTTTCGTAGAAAAATTATATTTGTGAAAAAATCAGGTATTCATAGGTCTTCTTTTAGAACTAAAGGGTGGTTTGTTGACCACCCATTAGCATAGAACTAATGCATTCATCAATTTTATTTTTATTTCTCCTTTTTTCATTATTTGCTTTATAAATCAATTCCTCAAATCAAAACAACAAATTGGGCGCGAAGAGGGCAGAAAAAGGACACCCAAGTCAAAACTATATTTGTTTATTTGTTCATTGGTTACTCAATTGGACATAGAACGGTTTTTTTGTGGAGAACTAGATTTCCAGTGAAATAAAAATTGATCCACTAATTTACAGACGAATTTGAGAAAAATTCTCGTGGGCGATGCACCATGTCACAGAAAACTGTTTTTTTTAAGAAAATTATCAAAATTTAGAGGATTGATTAATTTTATTGGTAACTAGATGCATCAATTTTTGAGAAATTCTTGAAACTTCAATTTTTTTTCAGAAAAAAATCATTCATTTGGAATTTTTAAATGAATAATCATATTAGGGAAATGTTTTTACCATCCCAGAAGGTCATTTTTGTCATAATTCTCCTAAAAAGTGAACATTTTCAGAAGAAGATCAACAGATTTCTATTTTTAGATGACGTCATACAAAAACTGGGATACATTGCTTACAAAATTTAAGCACAACTTCGAATCTGGATATTCCAAGAATTAAAAACAAAAATATTGTAAAAACAGTATAAAAAATTTCTAAAATTATTTTCCTAAGATCAAAAAAATTTGGAAGTCTGGAAAAATCTTTCGAAAATAAAAACTTAGAAATCTGAAACATCTCACTTACAAAAAATCTTGAGACAAATCCAAAATGTTCCTGAAAACTGATATTTTTGACTTTCTGACGTTTAAAGCACAACTAAAACCAAAAAGCCCTTTGAAATTGAATTTTCTCATTTTCTTCTGTGTTTTTTTTTCAATTAAAACATTTCGAACAAAATTGATTTCTGATGCTTTCATCAAATCTCTTCTTTTTCTCTTTTACGAATACAAAAACATATATGAAATATTACGAAAAAAAAATGCGAAAAGACTTTTTCCAAAAAAAAAAAACGAACCTTTTTGTTTACCCAAGTAAGTTGTACTTTTTAGTCAGATTACCAATTCTATGTAAACGTTGAGTATTTATTGTCGTTTTGTCTTATTTGAAATGTAAATAAAAGCATATAAACTAAACTGATCAATTTTTGTGTTGATAGATCAAAAAAAAAATTCGGAAACTAGGCAGAAGAAAAATGAGACAATTTGTTTATATTGATGATAATCATAATTATTATGAATTTTATACATATTACGAAAAGCAAAAATATTTTATGAGAACATAAAATTTGTCATTTTTCGAGTGCATAGGATAATATATATGATATATTGATATAATTATACAAATCTGCGAATTCTGTAAATTAAAAGGATTGGAAACTGAGAAGATTTTCTTGCAGGTTGGAATTAGAAAATGTCATAAATCGAACCAGAATCGAAATAGGCCAGATTTTTTGAAAAATTTTCTGAAATTGACCTCAAAACTGACCAATTTTTTTTGTTAACTACTAATTATTTTTAAAAAATAGTGAAAAAGTTAATTCCTAACCGGACTCGACATGAAAATCTCAATTTCTAAAAAAAATGTTACAAATTAGAAAAAAAATTCAAGAGTGGCTGTTTCACACCAAAGATCGAAAAATATAGAGATTTTTCACAAAATTGCTGAATTTCTTATTGAAAAAGCACATTTTTGAAGCTTTTCATATTACGAAAAATGTTTTTTGAAACATATGAAACATGAGAAACATTTGATCTGCAAAAAAAGATCAAGATTAGTCATTAGAACAAATTCTAGAAAAAAAATTTGATCTTTGGAAAAATAAAATCAAAGTAGAAAAAAAGAACACACATCAAAAAGTTGCAACACACCAAACAACCCACCCAAAGAATAAAAAAATCCATGTTATAAAAACGGGAAAAAGACACGAAAATGTATGGAGAAGCAGTGAAAAAAGTGTGCAAAATGGCGAGCGAGAGAGTGAGAGGGTGGCAGAGAAATGAGGCGAGCAAAAGCTTTGGTGAAGATAGAGGAGAGAGTGGGGAGAAGAGAGGAGACCGCTGAGAAACACGTTTTATGATGATTTCGAAATAGAAGAAAATACGAAGAAAAAAAAAGAAAAGAGAAGAAGAAGAAGCCCTTTTGAGTGACTTTTTTGAGACTTCACCTTGCATGAAACTCGATATTTTTTTGAGCCGCGAGAGCTCAAAAAATAAAAGAATCTGATAAGCTTTTTCTTTTCTGGAAGGTCCTACTAAGCGTGAGAAATACTTGTTTGAAGTAGGTTAGTCGCAAAATACAGTAGCCTGCTCTTCAGAACCGGAAAGTGTCAAGGATGGAAATGATAAGATAAGATTTTTCTGGAAAGAAAAGAAAAATCATATGACATGGTTTCTTGCTCAGAATTTTCAAAAAAAGTTCTTGTGATCTGAAAATGATCAAACATAAATCAGCATCAAGTTTGACCGGAAGCGGAATAGGATAATGCAAAAGAAACCGGAAGTCACAATGTTCGGAGTTGAGAAAAAAATGGATGCGGTTTTTTTTTTTTGAAAATATATGTCTGGGAGAAAAGGTTCTAAAAATTTTTTTGTCTGAACATGACCCCAAAACTGGATTCAAACTGGATTCTTTGAAAAGAGGACAAGGGTTTGAGTTTTAAAAAATGAATTTAATGTTTACTGAAGATTAGTTTTCTGGAATTGTTCCATATTTTATGTTTTTTTGTTAGGCTGAGTGTTCTGGTTTCTTAGATATGCGTTTAGGGGGTTTCATTAGTACTGAACTCCTAATGTTGACATTTTAATGCCTAGGGGGTTAATCGTAGACGCCCATAACTTTTTTCTGAGCCAAGTACAATGTCCTTAACCCTTCTGCCAAATTTCGTTAGGCTAAGTGTTCTGGTTTCATATGGATAAGGAGATTATACTCCAAAAACCAGAAATATTCCAGAAAAAGGCGACAATTCACCTATTTAAAAAAAAATGGTGAAAAAAGAAGAAATACACGCATTTTTGGGTCATAAAACAGTTTGAGGTCCTATAATTCTTTAAAGGAGTAAATATTTTTCACCCATATCAATCCACTGAAAATGTTTTTAAAAAATCCCGTAAAAATCCATACTTTTTGATTAAAAAAAACAGGACCAAATCACATTTAGATGATTTTTTGTGATTTTCAGAAACTTTGCTAGGATTCTTGTCTGGGTTCCCCCAAAAACTACCATTTTTGATCGGGAAAACACTACCATTTTCGATCTTATATTTTTAGAACCATAGATTTGTCTTACTTTAATGCCTGGTTTGAGGATCTAGATTCGGATCATCTTGATATTGGTTCTAATTTTTCATTTCTAGGCGGCGTCTGAATTTTTTTTCTAGATCTCAGTATATCTTACCATATTCCCAAAACCTAGAAAATATTTCTAAAACCTAGAAAATATTCCTAAAACCTAGAAAATATTTCTAAAACCTAAAAAATATTTCTAAAACCTAGAAAATATTCCTAAAACCTAGAAAATATTCCTAAAACCTAGAAAATATTTCTAAAACCTAAAAAATATTCCTAAAACCTAGAAAATATTCCTAAAACCTAGAAAATATTCCTAAAACCTAGAAAATATTCCTAAAATCTGGAAAATTCGAAACAAATCTTATTTTAGTGTCAGGTTATAGATCAAGTTATACTTTTTTTGTAAAAGGTTTTTGATTTTTATCATCTTGAACTTTGTTATAATTTCGAAGAAGTTCAACAATTTCCGGTTCTTGGTCAACAAATCAAGTTCTATTCAAAAAAACAAAACAAATTTATACAAAAATCTTAAAAACAAAAAATTCCGTACCTACAGCAAGTAACCCATAACAATTATTCTTCCACTTCACTCTCATCCGTCTCCTCCTCATCACTTTCCCACGTATTCTTCCGACTATAAGGTGATGTATTCGATCTTTCTCGATTGGCTCGTTTATCAAAAAGACTCAAATCAAATCCACCAAATGCGCCAAGCGTTGGTGCACGTCTTCTAGCCATACGTTCCTCTTCAGCATCTCGTTTCTTAGCTCTTTCTGTCATCCAGAGATGTAGTCCATCGTGGACTGGGATATCTGATGCGGTACGTGAACGTAGTTTGAGTTGCTGCAAGAAACAATTGGAGATTAATTCTGAAATAAACGAAAAAAAAAAACTCACGTCACTTGTATTACTTGCACGTTTTCTAAAAGAGTCCCGAACATGAGTAGCAAACTGAATTCTCTGTTGAGGATGGGATGGTGGGAAGGTGCAGACTAACATTCGAATAACTGGCTCAAGATCTCGGAAAACACCATAACCAGGTCCACTATTATTCGTATTATGAATCCCATCCAAAGTATCTTCAATCCGATTTATCATATCGAAAAACATCTTATACAATTGAGCATAGATCGAGGTGTTGACAATTGAGATCAAAGCCAAACCTAGCAAAAATGCCGCAGCCAAGAATGGAGAGTACTGTAAAGTTTTTAGGATAACAAAAATTGTTTTTTAGGTACCAACCTGAATGTTGTAGGGCATTACATCTCCCAGGCCGATAGTTGTCAAACTAATGAACGTAAAATAGAACGCATCGGCAAATCCAAGTCCTGGTTTGTTTCCTTCATTATGGTCGAAAATTTTGATGGTCAAGGTGCAGATCATTATATAGGCTAGGACTAGGAATAATGCCAAACCCATTGGTAATACGATTTCATTTTTTTTTCGCTTTAATTTTTGACTGCGGAGTTGTCTGAATTGTTTTTTTTTAATTGTGATTCTTAATTTTAATTAAAATATCCGGAAAATATACTCACTTATACTTGAAGAGCACAAAAATATAGGCATTCGTCAGTATTTTTTGAAACCATTCACCGACGTCGCCAATCACTACAAGCATGATTGGAAGACCTATTGAGGCATAGATTATGGATAAAGTGCGGCCCCAGAAGGTTTGACATGTTATAGTACCTGAAAATCAGAAAAAATAGATGTTTTATTCGCTAAAATGGGAAAAATAAAACCGTCCCTGTGAATTTGAAGAAAAACTGAAGAAAATTGAGAGACGCAGAGTGAAAAAATGAGCGCGTCCTTGCCAAATATTGCTAGGCAACAATCAGTGTGTTTTTGAGAAAAAAATACACAATAGAGAATGGAGAGTAAGAAGAGGGAAAGATGAAAATAAAAATATTTGAATTTTTAGAAAAAAAAATAAATATAATGGTTACAAGAATTTGAGAACTAAGTGCACAAAAATTGTTTTTTTTTAAATAATATTTTTTGAAATTTGATTGGAAAGGCCTAATAAGTTAACCTTCAACCAATGCTAACATGATTTGAAACAAAGAAAAGGTTTTTGAATTTATTTTCAAACTAGAATTCATTCAGAAAATCCTCGAAATGCACGATTTTGTTTAGTTAATTCTATTTTTTTGGAACAATGAAAAACGGCAATATTATATATTTTTAAAAATATTTTTCCAAATGATACATGTAAACTTTTTTATCATCAATCGCTAGTTCACCTTGTTTTTAGAACCCTTCATTCTTGTTTTTTTTTTTGATGATTGATAATCAATGTTTTCGAGATTTTTTTGAATCAGACATTAAAAAAGGCTTTTCTTCCTAGGAATGCTCCCATTTATTAGCAAATCTATAGAAAAATAATTTTCGATCTACTTGATTTTTCTTATTTTCTTCTTGTTCCAAGAAGAAAATTAAAAAAAAAAAATTTTTACTCATGATTTTTCAGTAATTCTTAAAAAATTCAGATGAATTTCTATTTATCTCTATTCACTCTCCTATCCTATTGTGTTCTGTTCAAGCACTGATTGTTGCTTAGCAACATTTGACAGGGACGCGCTTCAAAACCCATTTTTCTTTCTTTTTACTCTAATTCTCTCTATTCACCATTGTTTTTTTTTCGAGTTGACAGGGACGCTTAGGTTTTTGGGCCTTTTTCATGTTTTAGAATATTTTTTGACTATTTGTAGAGAAGTTTTAATAATTTAAAATTTGGATTAAAGTTAGTTTAATTCAAATGCCGGCTGTTGCCCTTTTCACACGATTTTCTTGAAATTATTCCCAAGCTAGAATCAATTCAAAAGATCCTCAAAATATTTTGAATGTCTGAGACTTTTAATACAAAGAATTATATTTTTCTGAACCGCTCAAAAAGTGGAACATTCATTCCACCAAAAGTTATTTTCTATTTTACTCATAATTTTATTAGGAAACAAGGTTCTATACTTTTTGATTTCAAAATGTTTCAAATTGAATCTAGACCCGCTATGCACACTCACACCATGTTTTTAGCACCTTCTTGTTTCATTTTACAAGGTCCTCAATTAGAAAAAAATTCTTTTACCAGACATCTGGATAAAATTATTATCATCTATCCCGTGATTGTTTAGAAAAATCTGCACTTTTTGATCTACATACTTGATTTTTTTGGTGAGATTTTTATACACCATTTAGATAAATTTATGTTCCTATTTTCCTATAATTTTCCAGTAATTCGAAAAATATTCAGATATATTTCTATGTATCTCTCTCTATCCACTCTCCTATCCTATAGTGCTTTGTTCAAGCACTGATTGTTGCTTAGCAACATTCGGCAGGGACGCGCTTCAAGACCTATTTTTCTTTTTTTTTAATTTTAATTCTCTCAATTCATCATTGTTTTTTTTTCTAGTTGACAGGGATGCTCAGATTTTGGGCCTTTTTCATATTTTAGAATATTTTTTTGATTATTGTTGGAGAAGTTTTCATTATTTTTAATTCGGAACAAAATTAATGTTCCATACATTCGAAAGCTGGCTGTTGTCCTTTCATATGATTTTTTTGATAATATTTTAAGCGAGAATATTTTCAAAAAGTTCTAAAATTGTTTTATAACCTGGAAGTATTAAAAAAGAGAATTATATTTTTCTGAAACACTGAAAAACTGAAAACATTGTTCCACAGAAAAAATATGTTATTTTTATAAAAAATGAGTTTCTATTTAAAAAAAATGAAATTTCTATATATTAAATTTGTCTCAAATTGAGTACAGATCCGCTATTCACACTCACTCCGTGTTTTTAGCACCTTCTAGTTTCATTCTACAAGGTCCTCAATTTTTTTTTCGAGTTTTTTGAAATATGAGACATTTTGAGAAACTACTCTCAGTTATCAGCGATTGTCCAGGAAAATCGGGCACTTTTTGATCTACTGAATTTTTTTGATAAAATGTTTTAAATCACCAATCAATCAATTTGTCATGCCCCTCCTTGACTATGGCTGCGAAATCTATCATCCCACCTCCCCTGCCCTTATAAAAAAATTAGAAAAGCCCCTTAAATGGTTCTCCCGTAGAGTTTTCCAAAGGTGTAATATTCCATTCTCTTGCTATCAAAACCGCCTAGATCTCTCGAATCTAATTTCTATTGAACACCGCCAAAAAATTATAATCGTCAAACTCTATTATAATATCTTAACTCTTCGTAGTCACCTTCCTTCTATTGATCTATTTCTCGTAGCTTCAAAATCAAAAAGATATCCTCTCTCTTTTAATTATCTACCGGGTCCCAAAAATGCTAGTTTCTTCCACTCTCATCTACCACTATGGAATAATATAGCAAAAATTCTATCTCGTTCTGTTCCCCCCTCTGATATCCTCTCATTTCTAAAATCTCTCCCTAAAAATTCTTTTTACTCCTAATTTCTAGTCATTTTTCTCTCTTTCTCTTTATCCACCTGTATATATATTCTGATTCTCTGATTTGATCTACCGCGCTCTTGCAGGCGCACTTGGTCATCTTATTTTTTTCATCCTATTTTACTACCTATCCCCCATTTCACATGTAAATATTAATTTTATTTCCTTTTTGTTTTTTATTTTTTGATGTAGTTCAATATGTATGAATAAATAAATAAATAAATCAGATTAATATTTTTTTTTTTTCCTTCTTGTTTCACTTGTACTTGAAATTTATTCTGTAATTCGAAAAATCTTCAGATATATTTTCATGCATATCTATCTCTATCTACTCTCTTTTTCTATTGTGCATTGTAAAAGCACTGATTGTTGCTTAGCAACATTTGACAGGGACGCGCTTCAAAACCCATTTTTCTTTCTTTTTACTCTAATTCTCTCTATTCACCATTGTTTTTTTTCGAGTTGACAGGGACGCTTAGGTTTTTGGGCCTTTTTCATGTTTTAGAATATTTATTTGATTATTTGTAGATAAGTTATATTAATTTTGAATTCGGAACAAAAATAATGTGCCATACATTTGAAAGCTGACTGTTGTCCTTCCATATGGATTTTTGAAATAATTTTCAAGCTAGAATTTGTATCAAGAATACTCAAACTATTCTGATTGTCTGAAAATATTGATGAAGAGAATTCTACTTTTCCGGAATGCAAAAAAATGTTTGAACATTCATTATACCGGAAATTACTATTTATTTTATTCATAATTCTTATGGGAAATGTGTGTCACTTTTTCAAGACATATATTTAAAATTAAATCTAGATTTTACTATTCACACTCACTCCATTTTTCAAGCACCTTCTAGTTTCATTCTACAAGGTCCTCAATCAGAAAAAAATTCTTTTACCAGACATCTGGATAAAATTATTCTCATCTATCCCGTAATTGTTTAGAAAAATTCTGCACTTTTTGATCTACATACTTGATTTTTTTGGTGAGATTTTTATACACCATTTAGATAAATTTATGTTCCCATTTTCCTATAATTTTCCAGTAATTCAAAAAATATTCAGATATATTTCTATGTATCTCTCTCTATCCACTATCCTATCCTATAGTGCTCTGTTCAAGCACTGATTGTTGCTTAGCAACATTCGGCAGGGACGCGCTTCAAGACCAATTTTTCTTTCTTTTCACTCTAATTCTCTCAATTCACCATTGTTTTTCTCCGAGTTGACAGCGACGCTCAAGCTTTAAGCTTTTTTTTCATACTTCAGAATTTTTTTTTCAAATCTTCAACTTACCATAACCAATTGTCGAAAATAGGGTCATTGAATAAAAAGTTGCTGATGAAAAATACCAGGTTAAATGCATATCCAAATTTTCTGCTTTATGCCAAACACTTCCATGAAACCTGCCTTCAGCTTCTAACATTGTTTTGTAGTATCTCTTAAATTATTTTTTTTTTCATATAATTATATAAAATCTAAGAAATCAAACAAACTTTGATCAACTTGCTCAATTTCGTATTTCTATCCGTTCCATTTGTACTCAAAGTCACATTAATAATATCCGTCGTCTCCTCATTAATAATCCCTTGCATTAAAACAATAGTACTCTTCAGATCCTCCAACTCCTTCGGCGATTCCAATTGCTCGAACATGAATCCACCAAGAAACACATATCCCACCAACAACGACACCAATGTAATATGTCGAATACCGAATTTATGGTGATAATAAGCCACCCAAGAGAATAAACGGGTGATTTCTACAGGGTGAGTTTTTTTTTTTTTTTGAAAATTTTAAAATAGGAGAAAAAACTCACTTTGCTTTCGGATTTGCTTTTTCTGCTCCTTATATTTTTTCTCATCAAATTCAAAATGAAATCCAAATGGAGACATGTCTTCAACTTTACCCATATGGGTGTCTATTTTGAGGACTATGCAATTGTCCCGATCTTTGAGATGATTGTGCACTATCCGGCTTCGAGTCTGTATTTCAGACTCCTCTGAAAATGTTTAAAATTAAATTTTTAGTCGAGTTATGGTTCCGCTTGTTTTAAGAGACCTGGTACGTTTAGTGATAACCTAGAACACATAGATCATTTTCATTATCTTTGAATTCATGCACCCGGGTTCTCAAAATAAACCATCTATCATGTTCCAAACTTCAACACCAATGAATGATTTATTATCACGAAATCACAAGTATTTCCACACGGTTGTAAAACGTTAACCTCCCACGGTAGGTAAGAGTAAAAGTCAAGTAGGTAGGGGGGGGGCGGAACTAAAAATATGCTCAATTTGAATTCTCGTATTACCGTAAAAAATTTCAGTAGATCAAAAAATATCTGGTGGTCTGAAAGTATCAAACAGGAGAACCATATTCAGTTTTGGTTACAAATCCTCAAAAAAAATCGTGGAAGTTTGAAAAAATGGTTTAAAAATAGTCTAATTCTTTAAACTGTTGTCCAAATTTTAACAATAGTTGTTGAGTGTAGTTTTTCAATGCTCCACGTTTAAAAAAAATCGATAGGATGTTTCAGAATTTCAGAAGCCAGAAGGCTCACCTTTCAAGAAGGGGACCTAGTTCAAAAAGTGGACGATTTTCACGTTTCAACCTAATTTTTCTAAGAGAATAGGCTTGTGGACAAAAAAGTTCCCTATCCGGTTGAGGTCCTTTTAAAAGCTTCTAAAATTTTTGAATTTTTGAACTAGATTAGCCTAAAACGTCCACATAACCAAGAAAAATATTTACCCGGAGATTACTGTAGTTTTTTATTGAATATGCTTTGAAAAAAACTCACTGATTGATATATCCATATTAATTCCTCACTGCCGTGACACGAGTTCCAAATCAAAAAATCAAAAACACAAAAAAGAAAATAATAAAATCTATTTATATCAGTAGCCAATGCTGACACAAAAATGCAAAAAAAAAACCAAACACTTGTATTCTATCAGGACGAATATTTTATAATCACTAAAAATGTTTTATGACTCTTTTCAACATGCTACCGATTTCTATCAAATAAATTATCAACGTTTTTCAAAAATTATTATGCATTAATTGTCAATAATTTCGACCATTTTGATTTATTATTAAATAGGAGAAAACAAATTGCACTATAAATATATAAATGTATAAAAAGTACCCCCTAAGAACCTCTACATTTACTAAAGCACCCAGTTTTATTATTTTTATCTTTTGGTGACAAAACCACACCGGTTGATCGAATTTCTACATCCTCAACAGCCATTAGCTCTCTGCAAAAATAACTTCTTTTTAAAAATAATCCAGTAAAGTGTCACCTTGTCAATGCCAACATAGTGTTATCAATGTTGCTTCCATCAAGTGCACTGGTTTCCATAAATAGAACACCCATGGCCTGAAAATTTATGTGTTTTGAGTACAGTTTAACTCACAACTAACCGCAGCCATTGATGCTCCATCAGATTTTGAAACAGCGCCAAGATCTCCAACACGAAGATCACTTTTATTGCCAACTAGGATGATTGGGATACTTCGCTCTGTGGATTCCTAGAAGAAATATATACATAAAGAGACAGAGAGACAGAGAGACAGAGAGACAGAGAGACAGAGAGACAGAGAGACAGAGAGACAGAGAGACAGAGAGACAGAGAGACAGAGAGACAGAGAGACAGAGAGACAGAGAGACAGAGAGACAGAGAGACAGAGAGACAGAGAGACAGAGAGACAGAGAGACAGAGAGACAGAGAGACATAGAGACAGAGAGACAGAGAGACAGCCTTGATAGTACCTTGATAGTATCAATCCAATCACGAATTCTCAAAAAGCTATGTTCAGCACTGACATCGTACACCAAAATCGCACCATCAGCTCTTCGGAAGTATGATTTGCATAAAGATCGAAATCTAGAAACAAAAAGTCATGTCATGTCATTTTGTGCTTTATCTTTATGTGAATTTTTAACGACTGTGATGATAAAATACGACTATGCACATGGAGAATCAAAAATTCAAACCTCTCCTGGCCAGCAGTGTCCCATAATTGGAGGGCAACATTGTGCCCATCGACATTGACGGTTTTAACGTGGAAATCTACACCAAGAGTTGATGGCAGTTGATTGGTAAATTGTTTTCGGATAACTCTCATGACTAGACTAGATTTTCCGACAGCTGCATCACCACACATAACGATCCGGAAGGTCCGTTCAGCAGGTCCATTAGCATCATGAATACCCATTTCGCATTTGTTTTCAGGTTGTGGGTCATCAAGGATGATCGATGTTTCAGGGGCTGAAATTGCAGAACTTTTTGATTGTACATTTGGTTCACCGAATATTTTTTTCGTATTTTTTCTGTTATCAGTTTTATCAGAGTTCGGAGAGCAGAAATTGAACCTACATAAAAAAGAGAAATGTAGTTTATTGCATCTCAATGTTTCATCACATCATTGAAATCACAAACAAATGATTTTTGAACGATGTGAAGTTTTGCGATGTATTATTTTATGATCTTGAAGAGTTGGGAAACAACATTTTATCAGTTTTTGAAAAAAATATTTTCATCCTATTTTCATTCTGTGCGACACTGATAAAATGAGGACGATATTTTGAAAAAAGAAGAGCCGGTTTCATCCTAGGGGACACTGGGAAGCATTTTGGTCTCAAAACCAACTAGAATACATTCATGTTTCATTCTCTCTCTATCTCTCTATCTCTCTATCTCTCTATCTCTCTATCTCTCTATCTCTCTATCTCTCTATCTCTCTATCTCTCTATCTCTCTATCTCTCTATCTCTCTATCTCTCTATCTCTCTATCTCTCTATCTCTCTATCTCTCTATCTCTCTATCTCTCTATCTCTCTATCTCTCTATCTCTCTATCTCTCTATCTCTCTATAAAACTTACTAGCATCTTCCTCTGTTGAAAACGCATGCAACGCCACTGAATTGAACTTCGAAGTAGGTAAAGTTTGAAAGTTCTCAATCGAATTTCTATGTGACAACAATCCCGGTGACGGTGTTCTCAAATTAAACTGCCGTAGAACATTAGCTCGATTATCCAGAGCATCCCGCAGACTCTCATTCGTCTCATGAAGTTTGCGATTAGCATCACTAAAAATTCATTTTTTTGGTACATATATAGGTTCAGGAACTCACAATAGAAGTTGAAGTTGTTTTTTGACAGCCTCACTTTCTTCATAAGCACTGTAGACTTGATCTGAGAACAAAAATAGGTTAAAAGTGAGTGTTAATTTCAGAACTGTACCTCTTTTCGCAGAAAGTTCATCTCTTTTCTGATCATAATCCGCTCGAACACTAGCAAGTTCACTTTTAATCATGGCAAGTTCCAGATGATTTTCAGCTAGATTCTTCCGAAGATCTGTATTCTCCTCGTTAACTTCTTTTAACTTTTCATTCAGGATTTTCTGATGATTCAGTTTATCATTCTCTTTTTCAAGAATAGTCTCCATTCTTTGAAGGCGTTCGATGTTCTTCCGCATTTCTCGCATTTCTTCAGTCATTTGCTCTTTCATCTGCTCTTTTTCTTTTGTTAACCGATCACGTTCCTCCTTCCTCGCTTTCATCTCAGCCATTTCCAACTGCTGATCCATTTCACATTCAACCTCCTCCATTCTCCGATTATACATCTCCCTCTCACTTGCATAAATATGTTGTAATCTCTCATTCTCATGCTTCTTTTCTTTAATTTCTTTGCAAAATGACCCAACAACTTTTTCAAATTTTCTTAAAAGTTGTGGCATTCCTGTAACTTGAAGTTGCTCGTATAACAACAAAACTTCTTCTTGGCTGCAATTTTCATATTTTTTATTCAAAACATTCAAGAGAGCAAATGAATAGAGCTTACCAAGGAACACTAAAATCAATATTGACGTTCGAATCAGATTCAGAGTGATAAACATCTTCATCCAATGTTCGGAGATATTGTGAAGCACGGCTTGTTGACTCAGTATCACTGCTATCAAAAATTTGCTCATCGGCTCTTCTGAACACTGGATGATCGTCGTAATGAACTGAAGCACGACGCTGCATCCCATTGAGACCTAGAATCAGAATTTCCGTGATAATTTAGTTTAGGTATAGGGATATGATACCATGATGTTCTCCTTTGCTAACAACATCTTCGAAGCCTTTACAAAACTCGGCTTTTTCGATTTTGCCACTTCCATCTGAGTCGAGTTGCTTGAAAATGAACTTGATATCCTGTAAATGAGAAAGGTGTTATTTTTCTCAATATAAAGTTTTTAAACTTGTTTTTGGACTCAAATTTAAAAAAAAATTCAAAAATTTTCAAAGAAAACAAGGAGAACGTTGACATTTTCCCAAAACAAAATTTTGGAGAAATATTGAAAACATTTGCCTTCTAAGCAGTTTTTTAAAGGGTTGGGACACATAATGAATAACAGCACAATAATTTTTGTGAAGTACACATTCTGAAAATCTTCTTTATCACCTATTTATTCAAATTTTCCTCCAATTTTTTGAAATAGAAAAAAATCGGACAGATCGAAATTTCAGGGTGAGAAAAGTTTTACTAGTTTCACTATGATTTAAAAAATGTTGGATTACCGTTGAGAAAATCAACTTTTTTTTGAAAAATTCAGATATTTTATCTGGCCAACGAAAAAGTTATATTTTTTTCAGTTTTCGATTTTTTTTGGATATCTTCTGAAAGAGACCAGCTTGATTGAACCATGTATGATTTCTCCTGAAGTATGCAAAAGAAAATCACTAAGATTTTGTCTGAATCAAGTCTCAAAATCGAAACAGAAATAGAAAATAAGCCGGACCTCCCAAAAATTACAAAATGCACAAATTTTGGAATTTCGGAATTTTTCAAGAGCTATCCAACTACAGGTGTGAAATTCTGAAGTTTGAAAATTGTTTGAAGTTGAACAATTAGTTTCTTTAAAAAATATTTCTGAATTACCTTCGACCTTTTTTGAAAAATTCAGCTATTTTCGGCTGGCTAACAAAAACTGGTCCTTTTTATTTTAGATTTTGTCAAGTTTGGTCTATTTTTTTGGGTACTGTTTAGAGCAGAGAAGTCCGGATTGGATCATGCTAAAATATACCAGAGAAAATCACAAATAGTCCAATTTTTTTCTGGATCAGGCCTTGAAATGAGACGGTGAAGAACAGAAAACCAACTGGATCACCAAAATAATCCTGTTTTTTTTTTAACTTTTTTTCTGAGTAGGGAAGAATTCCGACCAACTTCTGAAATTATTATGACAACCAACCTTCTTACTTGTTATTCTTAATCAGAAAATATATCACAAATATTTTATTGGTTACTTTATGAAATGTATGATTTGTTATAATACCTTCTGTTGCTGCTCTGATTCAAGAAAAGTCTGAAAAATAAACTCGGGACCTTTGTTTTCGACTCAGGGAACTTTCTACACCACCTGGTTCGTTTTAGAAACACCCAGTCTATTTTTCAACGCATTGGGTCCTACTCGGGTGACCGGTTTTAAGGTTTATTGATTTTTGGATGATTTTTCTGATCATATTATTTTATTGGATATTTATGATCAAATTGTAAGCTCATTTTGTAATACCCATGTGTTAAAAAAAACTCACATTATCATCCAATTGTGGACAAACTTTTTGCAAGTCATCGACCGTTAAAAATCCCTTCGACTCCGAATCACACAAAGAAAATAAATTCTCCACATCAGGATTCCACATTTTTTCCAATTCCACTTCCGCCGCCGCTTCTTCTTCAATACTAATATTAATATTCATGTTTGTTTTTTCTCTGTTACAAAATCGATATTCGGCGAAAAAATATATATAATATTATTATGATTATTGTGTTGTGTGCCCCATGATCAATCGAAAGGGCTAAATTTTTCTCGTCGATTCGTTTTTTCCCCACACACACATTTTTTTATATATTTTTTTTTGTTTGTATTTGGAAATATGCCAAATTGCGAAATAGATCAGGGAAATTTGGAACCCGGAAGTCCCTATAGGTCCTATCAAATCTACAAAAAAGTTTCGTATCAATTTAGCGCAAATAGAGACAAAAGGGGCCCCCTAAAAAGACAATAGACCAAACAAAAGGTGACAATGAAATATTGCCTCACTAACACAAAAAAATTAATAAAAATGCTAAAATATAATATGATATTATTTAATAACAGGACAAAATCGCGTATTATAATATGAGGGTTGACTCAATATATGAATGTTCAATAATTTATTTGATTTAATGAATTAGAAAAAAAAATGGGGGAAAAAGTTAGGAACAATGGTTGTTGTATATTGTTTGCCCAGCTGGAAGGGAGAGAAAAAATTATTGTGCGTATCCGTGTATTTTAATAGATGGTATAGAACTGTAACATGCTAAATGTGTATTAAAGGGACAGGCTCCAAATCGTCCTAGTTCTATATTTTCCGAGTTTTCTGAATAGGCCTAAAAATCTGGGCAGAAACAATCAAACAGAATAGAGAAAAATGCCTGAATCTAGTTTTTTTTTTTTAATTTCTTCAAATTTCACTGAAAATCCAGGCTAGCAGCAGAATTAATTGAAACGGGCTCAATAAATCAAAAATTGGGCACCAAAAAATAATTTATGTTCAACTTAAAGAGTATATACAAAATCTTCAAAGGAATTTTTACCGGAGTACCTAGTATTCGAGAAAATTTGATTTTAACACAGCCATTTGTTCTGGTGCAACTTTCACCAATTTTTTGGTGTTCAAAAGAAAGAGCACCATTGATATAGTATAACCCCAAAGGAGTTTTTACCGGAAAGCCTAATAATTGAGAAAAATGGATTTTAAAATTTTTTGGGCAACGAAAACACGGACTTGCAAAGTTCTAAAATACTAGGCTTTCTGGTAATTTCGCTTGGGAGTTTCACTATGTCGGGGGGGGTACTCTTTGTTTTAGTACCCGCTCACTTCTCATTACTAAACCCCAACACCTTCCGCTTTAACCTCAAATCCCATCCTACAAAAAAGCCAAGCATGTCAATAAAAATAATACACTCGAAACCTGTAGAACAATAGGCGGCGCTCTTTGAAATGATAATAAACACACAAGGAAGCCTTTACCTACCAAGAAAAGAGTCAATTGCCATTGTCGGAAAACACGAAACGTTGCGCAATAACTGACACCTTTCGTCCTTATAAGGATACACCTTTTATTATTATTCTTCTTCTTTTAATATAAAGACAATCATCGTCATAATTAAACATAACAATCATCTTAAGAAGGGAGAAAAGGGAGGCAGGAAGGATTAGGAGGTGTCCTGGTATTGTAGAGGGAATCGGTTACGTCATAGACATGAAGGTAAGGTTATTGTACTTTGTTTTTGAAAATTGTATTTTCACAAACCCGAATTGATGTTCTATCAAACCTAGAAGTGTTTTCAACGAAAAAACTAAGAAATATTAATATTTTGTGACCACGTAAAAAAATATCGCAATTTTTATTTTTTTTATTACGTAATGGCAACAGATGCTACTAATTATAGGACATATAAATAGAGTCAACACATTTTTTGAAAAATTAAAGATTTATTTGGGATCTAAGTTTAAAATTTTAACGTTTTTTGGAGAACTTAGTGAACATATTAGGGATTCTGAGTTTAATAAAGATTCTGGTGATGTGGTTGGTATTCTGTCAGGTTTTAGAGGTTTTGAGGAAAAATTACACGTGATTTGAGGTCTGGTTTCTAAAAGAAACTGAAGCAGATTTGGCTTTTTCGAAGTATATGATAAGTTCACTTTTAAAAATTCATGTTGTTTTTACAAATAAAATTATATTTTTTATGTTCTTTTCAGAAAAATTTCAGGTTTTGTGTCGATTTTACTGGAAAGTTTACATTAATTTTCTAGAAAAAAAATATATAAAAAACCAAAATTTTCAGAGAAATATTTATATTGTCCTCAAACCGAAATCATGTGGGCATTTTTCACAGGCCTATGGTTTTTTTTTTGTTGCAAGCAGGTTTGTGTGTTTGATACCTATATTTTTAAAAATTGAAAAACGAGTAGATTGTGCAATAACTCTACTAAAAGCCAGAATTCAATGGAACGAAACTTTGTTTTTCAAAATTGTTCAAAAAAAACTAATATTTTTCATTGTTTTTTTTCGAGAAGTTTAGAAATACTTTCGGAGTTAGGTTTCGATTTTTAAAAGTTGAAATCACAAAAATATAGGTACCCAATTTAGTTCTGCAAATAATGGGAACTTTCTGGTTCCGGTTCCGCACAATGCCGCAGGCTTGCGTCACTGCTGCGATACATCAGCGACAAATCAGTGACGAAAAATCGTTAGAGTCATTCCGTACCCTATTTGAGTTTATTGAACTCTCTTTTGTCTGCCCCCCCCCCACCTCCCATTCCAAAAAAGGATAGCAATATAATTCAAAAAATATCTCATGCTCTTCCCAGTCGGTTACATCACAAACATGACTTCAAGAGGTGTCCCGGCAGGTGCATATCACATAATTAATTCTATCGGATTACCACCGATATTTGACCCTGTATTATTCCTTGAGAACCCATATGATTTCTTGATACACCTCCCTTTATGAATTTCAATTCCATCCAAAATACACCTCGCTTAAGTAATCGTAAATTGCTTCAATTTTCGCGCTTCTTCTCGCTAATGCATTTTGTAACTGTATCGTTTTTCTACCCCATCCACGGCCAATTATTTACGCTTCCGACGTTCCACGGGTGTTTTCTTGTCTCTTCAAGGATTCATTTCAACAAGCAAGGACATACATATTAGTTGCAGTCATAAGTAAATTAATGAGAGAGAGGGGAAAAGGGGGAGAAGATGGGTGTAAGGACATTTGGTGTAATTGATGGGTGTATTTTCGATTTTTATTTGTTTTCGATACTTTTTTTTGTTGGCTAGGGAAAATGTGACATTGGTGTTTATGAGATTATGATGAGTCGGAAAATGAACTTTCGTTACCAAGCTAGAGGAGAGGAGGAGCAGAAAATAGTTACCTGAAAACGGAATTGAATATTTAAGTTTCTCATGAACCAGATATCACCTAAAATTCAACCAGGAAGCGTGCTTTATCGAAATTGCCTTGTTTTCTACCTAAATTTGGGATCTGGTTGAACTAGCAGTGCCAGAAGCGGTTTTTACAGGTCCATATTTATATGTAAGCTGGTCGGTAAAGTACTGTAATACTCACAAGGGGATGGTGTGAAAAATAGGAGATTTTTGGGGTAAAATCATTCAATATTCAGATTTTTTTAAGCTGAGCAACATTCTATAATCAGTTTTTGTCGAACGCAAACCTCAATAAACAATTTTCAGCCTTGAAATTCGAATGGGACGAAGAAAAGGGCTCGAAAAATGTTAGAAAAGTTTCTAAAATCGTGTAGTTAGCCATGCGATAGAGTAGCTTCTTGTCCCAATCGACATCAAAGTAGGGGCCCCAAACTAGCAAAGGACTCCTTATCAGAATAGGAGTCTCGATTTTTGTCCTATGGGGTTTTTTTTTTGAATTGGGACCCCATCTTTTGTCCTATTGGTCTCTCACAAAATAGGGGTTTTTCGTCCTATTGGTCCTTTACGAGAATAGAGGTATTGAGTTTTGTCTTATGGATTTCTTACAAAAATAGAGGTTCCCGTTTTTTGTCCAATAGGTTCCTCAGAAAAATAGGAGTCCTTCTTTTTGTCTCATTGGTTCCTCAAAAAATAGGGGTTCATTAAATAAACATATTTATGAATGTTCGATCTTCTTCAATTTTACGTGAATTTTGATTCTTTAAGTTTTTTTTCTAGTGGTACGAAAAAAAAATTTCATTTAGAATTAAAAGTTCTAGGGCTTTTTTTCATAACTGATTAGCCTGTGTTTAGGTTCTAACTCTGAAAATCGCACCACTACAGGTTTTCTAACGTTTTTGTGCATTGAAAATCACGTTTGGGCAAAACTGAATACAGGATGTTGATCAGCGTTGAAAATCTATCGAAAAATCTCCTCTCATTTCCATTTATTCAGCCACGCGGGAGTCTTCAACTATTTGCGTGGTCTATTTATGTTTAAAAAAATTAGTTTTGTTCATATGACTTGAAAATTTATAAAATTCTCCAGTTTTCTCTAAAACTGAACTACTTCATATCAAAGGCGCTAAGCTTCATAGTACCTTTTCAACCTACAAAGGTCATTGTCATTTGTCATCTTCCCTCCCTCTCTTCCCTCAACCCTCAAAATACTTCCTCTCTCACCGCCCCGCCCATTTTCACCCGTGCTTAACCAATCCCGGCGCACCCAAACTCCACCCCCCATTTGACTAGTGTCAATTATAATAACACCCTCTCCATACCTAAAGTGAAAATTGTTATGATTGACCCTCGTCAATTTCTAATTCCTTTCTATTTGAATCCATCCGCCTTGTTACACCATCAAGCGGCGACAACGCCACTTGGCGGGAGTGTTGGTGGCGCGATTGGTGGGAGCAGAATGAGTTCGTCGTTTAGGATCTCGGATTTGTTGGAAA
Organism: Caenorhabditis sp. 38 MB-2015; assembly: GCA_900536415.3. Lineage (NCBI taxonomy): Eukaryota > Metazoa > Nematoda > Chromadorea > Rhabditida > Rhabditidae > Caenorhabditis > Caenorhabditis quiockensis. The sequence goes on from LR548947.1 coordinate 200,830, forward strand.
GCTCGTCTACTGTTTCTGGTGAGTTTTGCTGGGGTTTTGAAACGTTTCTGTTAGCATAGAGTTGAAAAACTCAATTTTTTGTTTAAAAAAAAAGTTCACATCGAAAACTATGTTTTCAATATTATCTTCAAATGATTCTTTCCAGATCCATCCCCAAAATCAGAAGCCTCTTCCATCTCTCCAAGACTCTTAAGCCCTGGCACTGAGAGGTCCGGAAGTCCTACTGGTTCCTCCAAAAAATCCAGAAAAGCCCGCACAATTTTTACTGACAAACAACTTCAAGAACTCGAGAACACTTTTGAGAAACAAAAATATTTATCCGTCCAAGATCGAATGGAACTCGCCCACCGGATGGGTCTCAGCGACACCCAAGTCAAAACCTGGTATCAAAATCGGAGGTAAGTACAGTACCCCCCCCCACTTAGAAGGACCACCCAGGTTGTCATATACATATATTATTCCATTGAAACCCTTTTTCGTTATAAAATGCGCAAATAATTAGTGCTTTCTATTCGGATGTATTTCCATATAATACATATTAAATATTAACAACAAGATGGGTGGTCGATTATTATTAAATTGGTTGGTTATGCCTAAAAAAGAGACCGCCATAATGAAAATTTTTGAGGAGGGAAGTCTAAAAAATAGAGACACGCGAACACATGTTTTTTTTTTTTTTGAAATGGAAAATATATATTTTTCTTCCAGAACTAAATGGAAACGTCAAGCTTCGACAGGAATCGAGCTTTTGAGTGAGCCAGGAAACCTTGCAGCCGTTCAAAATCTCATTAGAAGTAACCCATATTGGACTGGATATATACCAGGGCTCCCACCGATGAATCTCCCGCTCCTTCTGCCACCCCAACTACCAATGACGTCACCAGAATCTTCATCAAACTCTGAATCCTAGACAGATTCTTTACCTTCCCCAAAATGTATATATATATTCTTTTCAAAGTTTCCAAGATCTCTAATGGGTGTTTTGATAGGTAAAAATGTGGATTTTTTGTTTCTCATTAAATGTGTTTTATTTGTTTATCGCATAATTAGTCGCATTTGCTGTCATTACGTAATGAATAAAAATAATATTTGATATTTGATTGAGATAAGGTGGGAGAACATATTTTGAATCAGAAGCACCAGGTGTTCGATCGAAATGGCGTAAGAGGGGAGGACACCCAAAATATGTTCGCTTTTTGGATCGTTATCTTTTTTTTCGTTTCGTTTTCAAAATACATAATGGCTTATTATGGTAAAGAAGGGGTTGGTTGTTTCAAACAATTAATTTGAAAATATATATTTATATGTATATAGGTAAATTTTTCCAGCTACTAGATTTTCATATTTGTGTATCTCAAAATACATAATGGCTTATTATGGTAAAGAAGGGGTTGGTTGTTTCAAACAGTTAATTTAAAAAAAATATATTTATATGTATATAGGTAAATTTTTCCAGCTACGAGGTATTTATATTTGTGTATCTCGAAATACATAATGGTATATTATGGTGAAAAGGAGGTTGTTTGTTTCAAACTGTTAATCTTTAAAAATATATTTATACGTATATAGGTTAATGTTTCCAGTTACTTAATATATATAATAAATTTAGGTATTTATATTCGTGTTTCTCGAAATACATAATGATATATTATGGTGAATAAGGAGTTGGTTGTTTCAAATAGTTAATCTACCAATATATATATATATATATATACAGGTATTTTATATATACTTAGAAATATATATATTCTTTTTTCATAAAACCCATTGTGTTTTTTAGAAACGAGGTACTTTTATTCAGGAATTAGAATTATTAGGAAAATATTATATGATATTTTGAGAGGGGAAATTGGGGCCTTAGTATACTGTAGTTTTCTCTGTCGTAGTTTTACCATCAGTTTTCGATTTCGTTAGCTATAAAAAGCCATCTTTTCAGATTTAGATGAAAAATTGTGTTTCTCGATTTTTCAAATATAATTTTTTTAAAGATAAATTAGCTATCCGGATAGTCCTGATCTTTTATGGATATAAATCCATAAGCGTTTTTTCAATTTAGAAATCAGAATTACCCTTAGACCCATACAATGAAACAGTTCCAGGCATCAGACCAAGTCTTTGAAATTCTGGTCCCTATACATTATATTTAGGTAAAAATTTCGTGTTATCTCCGAAATACATCAAATATTTGACCCCAAATGAATAATTAGCTGTTAAAATGTTTATTTTCACAAAAATCGGAAATAGATATTGTTCAGTTTTGGACCAGGTCTCAATTCTAGTAACCAGAACATATTTTCTTCACATTTTTCTGTCATCCATTCTCCAAAACCCCAATCGCTCATCAAACCGCTAATTAATCGAGTCTCGTGAAAGGAAGTCTTCTCTTTGTCTTTCCTCGACCCCAAACACACCAATTTGGATTGGTGGTGGTGGTGGTGAAATGCGATAATCGTGTTGTGTATACACGCAACTCTATCTGGCGACACACATTCTTCCGCTTATTTCCTCACTCAAAACAGATACATCTTATGGCCACTTGACACTTATTTGGTGTATGTGTGTGTGGGGGGGGGGTGTACGGTAGATTGTTGTTGCGCGAGATTTGGTGTGACACTAAATAATTAATTACATGTTTGACGATTGGTGTTTATTTTGGGATAATGAAGGATGATATACAAAATGCAATTGACAGATTTTAAAACAGTTTAGGGGACATTTATAAAATGGTTATTTTCTGTTGAATTGGGATTTTTTGTGAGAAGTACCTAAGATTCTGGTGACGTCATTGGAACTGGGAACCCTGGTATATATCCAGTGGAATATGGGTACTTCTAATAAGAAACTGTTCTAGAACTAAATGAGATACATCCAGTCCAGCATGGGCTACTTTTGATGAGGTTTTGAACATCTTCAAGATTTTAAAATTAGTTTCAAAGCAAAACCAAGGTTTTTTGCAATTCCAAGTAACTTATCTGAATCAGGAATTATTGAAATCCTAATTCTAGAAAACCTAGGCGTTTTTTTAAATATTTTTTTTGCTTTAGCCATAAGTTTTTCATAAAATTTAGCTCTGACGCTCTATTTTGGGAAAAAAACCACGTTTTTAATGTAAAACCAACTTTTTCTGGGGGTTTGTTATCGAAAATTATAGTTTTTCGAAGAAAAAACATCAAATTTGAACCCCCATTTTCAAAAATTCCTAATTTTTCAGCCCACCCTTTCTCATTTTTAAAAAAAATTATATCCGAAAAGAGATCACTAATATGATCTCCTAGTTCAAAAGACCTTGTCTAACAAACCCCCCCCCCCCCCCGTCTCTTTTTTTTTCGAATTAATTTACTCATTTCGCGTCAATTTCATACCAACATACTTAAAAGAACAACGTTGTGTCAATTACCATCCAAAATCGACCTCGAATACCCACCCAAAAAAAAATGTATAATTTTCACACATCAATTAAATGTCTGTTTTCTTTTCTTTTTCTCTTCCATGTATAATACATACCACTACTACAACATTTCTTATTAATAATAATTTTATTGCGGAACAATTTGTTACAAATAATTAGTAATTATATTCTCCTCAAAAAACCCCATAAAAAAATGGGGAAAGATCAAAAAAGTCTTACAGTAACCTAGTTGCCCCCCCCCTTCCACTTGATGTTCGTATTAGCCTGAGCTAATGCTCAATCAGATAGATTACAAATGAATGTACATGAACATCATGAAACATCTAATTTGGCACCTGCTCTTTTCTTTGTTACTTTATAGTTGACTGAGCAAATTGGGTGAAAAGGGTGAAAAGGATGATTTTTGCAAACAGATTGGTGTAATTTACAGGTATAGGCAAATTATTATTATCGGATTATGAGAGGGGATAATAATAATAGTTGATTTTTATTGTTTATAGGGCCTTCCGAATTATGAGGTTGACTGGACTTTTTGGTAGATTATATAGGTGGTTTGGTGGATGTTAAATAGGCTAGGGGGGGGGTTGTTTAGGAGGGTTCAACTTTTTCTCAAAAGTTGTATTCTTATAGAGTTCGACCTCCTGATCATCATGATGTATGTATTTTTTATCAGATTTTTGTGAAAAAATTATACTGTCTATTTCGAATTTCTATGTATTTGTATCACGAGAAAATATTTTTGATCTCTCAGACGAAATAAAGAGAATCAACCATTTGTAGATCGAAGTGATAACATTTAAGAAAAAAAAATTAAAGCAAGAGCTCGCGAACCTCCTAGAAGTTACGAAATGATCCAAATAGCTTTAGAAGATGTGATCAACCAATATGCAACTTTTTGCGACATGGTGCATCGATCAAATCAAAAAAAAAAAATCATCCTCAGGTCATACAAAGTTACGTTACGAACAACCATAAGAAATTTCAGAAAGCAATGATAAAATATCGAAATCTAGAAGTGAACAAAATTTGAGACTTTTCAAAATTCATTTCTACTTGAAATGTTCCAAAAATGTCTCAGATTAATATCAGATTTTTCAAAAAAGATTTCATTTTCCAGTCTTCCAAAAATCCCCCAAATTTGACGTAAATCCCTCCTAGAACCCTCAAACAAAAGAATAAGCAAAATCGTATATAATTTCTAGCAGCCATATTTTGACAACAACACATTTCACATAATTCGACATATTAAACCAGCTTCCAATTATTATTCAAAATCATCCTGGTGTGAAATTGTGAGGCTCTTTATTCTCTTTTCTCAAAAGCCAGCAAAAAAAAAACGACTACTCAAAAATGTAAAGAAGTACAGTACCCCTGAATAGGTTAACTCTTTTTCCCCTCTTTTTTCGAGCAACTTTTTCAAAACGACTTATTACTTATTAGCAATAGAGAAAGAACCATCATAAAACCCGCATTATTGGTCATATTAGATAATTAAATTTTTATATAGTTCTTATTCGAGGAAAAAATTAGGAATCCCTTTTTGGAGGAAAGTGTGAATTACTATTCTTATTAATAATACTTCAAATAATTGTTCGAATTATAAAGACATATATATGTAGGTATTATGAAACGGGACAATAATGAGCGTACTTGAGATGACTTACCGTCATTGTACGGTTATTACTATAATTTAGCAATATATATGTTTTTTTTTGAAGCTGTTTGAAAGTGGAAGGATTAGTGTTTGTCTTTGTGGACCTTTTGAATGAGATTTTTGCAGGAAAAAATCAACCAGGTTCCCGAAAACAATACCAAAATCAATGAAGTAAAATTTGGTTCTCAAAAAGTCCACTGGATCTTCCGAAAACTACTGGGTCCCCAAAAATTAAATGGGTTCATCAAAAAAACTACTGGGTTCCTAAAAGAATCATTGGTTTCTCAGAAAGTTCACTGAATTTACAGATATACCACTGGGTCCTCAAAAAAAATCATCTGGTTCCTCAGAAAATACACTGTACTTTGAGAAAACACTAGGTTCTCGAAAAATTGTCTCAGGAAGTCTGCTGAATGTCCCAAAAATACCAAAAGGTTCTTTAAAATTCAATTGGAACCTAAATAGTCTTTTATTTAGATATCCAGAAAAATCACAGGGTACCTTGAAAAATCGAACAAGAATGCTAAAATAATCCAAAAGAGACCTCACCAAACTTCAAAAAATACCTCTGAATTCCTGAAGTTTTCATCAATTCCACTAGCTCCGCGAGAAGCTCACTATACCACCCAAAAACTTGCCTGAATTCTGAAAACTTCACTGTGGGCCTGAATTATCTATAAGGGTTCCCTAAATATCCACAACGTCCCTAATAAAATTTAAGGTTTTTCTTAGAAACCTTTTGGATACCCAGAAGTACTAATTCTTATTGACAGCCAGGTTCCCATATTCTCAATAAAAAATCCACAAATTTACTATAAAACAAAAAAGTTTATCCATGTTATAAATAATATTCATAATATATAACTTCAAAGAGATCATGTGGAAAAAATCTGAATTAATTGTATGCAAATAAAATTGGAAGAAAATGAGATGACTGAGGAGTTTCGAGATAGATTAAAAAAAACAAAATAGCATAAACCGGGGGGGGGGATTATTTTGTTCGAAAAGAAAAGTATGACAAGATTTTTATGGTTCTTCAGATTGTGGTTCAGGTGAATTTTGGGTAGATGGCAATGGGGAGGCGTCTTTCTTAGCACCTTGCGCGGCTAAGAATTGAAGGAGAGAATTATTTTGGACAGCTGGTAATACTAGGGGGTTTACAAAATTGCGATTTTGCGCAGTGGGGGGTTGGGTGGTTGATGTAGTTGTAAGATAAGATGCCCAATAAGGGTTGGATCGGAGAAGTTGTTGAACTGCCGCCATGTTGCCAGCATCATGAAGAAGATCCATGCCAACTGATGCTTGTCTCTTCCACTTTGTTCTGAAAAAAACCAAAATTCTTTTTTTTTTCTCTTCATTTAACCTGCTCCTTTAAGTGCTCTCAATGTTTTCAGAATGAATGTGAAAATCGTCTCCAATCCAATTATCGAAAAGTGAGAAAAAAAGAGAAGGCGAGATGGGGGCCTTAAAAAGGGAGGAGTGGGTTTGATTAAGATAAATTTCGCTCAGCAGCCGACTAATGCACTACAATTAGGCACAAAGTGGCGTGTTTAGACTCAATTCACTATTGTTTTTGGTTTCAGCCGGGGGAAAAGGAGCTAATTAGTTAGGAGCACAAAAAATATATTTTTTGGAAAAAAATTTGGCCGATATATTTATGGGAATTATTCATGTTTTAAATCGTGTTGTTTCATCCGGAAGTTCTTGGATAGGATTAAGAAAGTATGAAGAAAAAAATGTGTCTAGATGAAAATCCATAACCAATTTGAACCATTTTGAAGGGACATTTTGACAACTTTTTGGTTCATTTTTGGTGTATTTTGTAGAGCTTGAAACGCGCTTCAGAATGCACTTCATTTCATGGCTAGCAAACGTACTAAAATTTTTGAAAATCTTCTGAAAAATATGGAAGGATTGCATATTTTTGTAGATTTTTTGGCTTATTTTGTAGAGCTTGAAACGGACTTGAAAATTCACTTTATTTTAACACATGGAATCTTTCTGAAATTGCTTTTATTTTTAGACTCATCTTGTAGAACCTAAAAGGGGCTTCAAATAGTAACCCATTTCATGGCTAAAAAAGCTAGAACCTTCACAAAATTCGCTCTGAAACAGGTAACATTTCGAATATCGGGTGAATTTTTTAAATGATTTTGTGAAACTTCAAATTGACCCCTCTTCATGGCTCGAAAACCTACAAAAACTTCTGAAACCCTTCTTGAAGTGGTATGAATTTATTACATATTTTGAATTTCTTGTAGATCTTGAATAACGATTTAAAATGGGCCAATTTTTTGTGCATTTCCTATATTCAGTAACTCTTGAAAATTCTCTCAAAGGTGTGAAATATTTGAAACACTCAAGTCTATTTTCAAGCTAATTTTGTAGAGCTTAAAAATAGCTACAAAATGCACCATGTTTCACAACTAGAAAACATCTGGAACCTTCTAAAAATGGCCTCTAAAAGGTGAAATATCCCAGGAGTCTCCCTTATTTCCTAAAATACTATATTTTCCCTCTTACCTTCGATTCTGATACCAAGTTTTGACCTGGGTATCTGTTAGCCCCATACGATGCGCTAGCTCCATCCGATCTTGAACCGACAAATATTTCTGCTTCTCAAAAGTATTCTCCAACTCTTGAAGTTGTTTATCCGTGAAAATCGTGCGCGCCTTCCTGGCTTTTTTCGAGCTCATACAACTTGGACTTCCACTTCTCTCCGTGCCAGTAGGACTTCCCGCTCGTGGACTATCCGATGTTGGCGATGGATCTTTAATAATAATAATAACAATGGAATCAATCTCAAAAAACAACAAACATTATGGTAATTGGGTAATTGAGTTGACCCCTGGCTGGATATGGAAAAAGGGGAAGAACAAAGTGAAGAAATTACTGTATGTTCATTTGAGCGTTAACTATACAATTTATAAATGTGTACATTTATATAGTTTTATAAATATAAATGTGGAAATAAATATCGCATGCGATATTAAAAATTATTGTTTGGTTGAGTGAAGTTTTTGAGAATAAACTTGACTTTGACCTCAGAATTTCCTACTTATGAACAAGAGAATCTAGACATGTCGATGCACCAACCTGAAGTTTCACTCTGCGAGTTCGAATTAGTCGAAGGTTCCAATAAATCCGAGATGCGAAACGAGTTATTCAATCCACCCATCTTCCCGCCAGAAGTTGTGCTTTGCGCCGACACCTGAGCCAATAGTGCCTGTGTGGCGGGATCCAAATAAAACGCGGGGATTAGAAATTGACGCGGATCCAAAAGAGACATAGTACTGTAAAAAAATAGCGTTAGAAGAAGATTGGTAATTCACACAAAATGGAGAAGATGACTTCCACTAAACGACACAAACTCGATGATTGGTTCTGTTGACACGCCCCCACCCATGGAGAATGAGGGGCGGGGTTTGAAGGGTGGTTTTTTCTTGGTTTTACGGAAGTAGGAGTGTGTAAAAAGGGGAGAGGATAATAAATAGGCTTGCTTGAAACTATATAGAAGAGGGTAATATTTTGGTCCGGACGGGAATGTTGAAAAGACTCTTTTTTTTTCAAACGGGGTGCACAAGAACTGAATTCGTAAAGGTTCAATTTTTACACATCAACAAGACCTTCTGGAAGATGGGTCCTAAAATATAGGTTCTACGAAGGACCCTGAGATCCATAAAGACTTCTGAACCGAGATAGGCCTGATTGTTATAGACACACAACAAAGCCCTTTTGAAAGATCGGTTCCAAAATAAAAAGGAGATCCATAGAGATTTCTGAATCGGGCTAGGCTCGATTTTCATGATTTATGTTCAGCAAGATTTCGAAATGATCTTTAAATATCTCAATTATCAAGCTAAACGTTCAAATTTTCGAAATTTATGAGTAAAATGAGGAGCCAGACCGTTTTCTTTAATCCGATCGGATTATGCACCTTAATAAAACTAGCTTCAAAGTTTTTTTTTGGTATTTTGAGGTTAGTTGCTTTTAAAAGAAAGAGCACATTTTTTTGGTTTTATTAATTTTTCACCAAAAAGTCTAGTATTTGAGGATTTTTTATTTAAAAGAAGAAAAGTTTCCAAATTCCTGACTTTGATATTTTTTCTCGAAGTAATGGTTTTTGGTAAACAAAATTCCCTTTTTTAAAATGTGCTCTTTCTTCTGAACCTTTAACAAGGTCCAAACACGGGTTTTGATCTTAATTCCGGCAATTTATGAGTCAAATAAGCAACCAGAGTCCAATTTCACGAATTGTGACATTTTTTAGAATCCAACAGGGTGCTATATTCAAATCAGGATCCAATTTAGTGAATTTCAGAGCTATGGAACACAAAAATCAGGATTTACTCAAAATTTTGTACAAAATACTGTAAATTATCACCAGTTCAAAAAAACCGTTTCAAATCCTGAGAACCTAGGATACCGTACATATCAAAGATGAAAACCATACAGTACCCTTCAATCAAAAAAAAAAAAAACAAATACATAAATGCTGCATTTTTGCGATATGTCACATAATTGACCTTACACACACACACACACCAGCCGATCCAATTGGCGGTATTCGATTAGTGCCCATTTTCCAGTTGGATGTGTTTCGGTATGCCTAATAACAGTGCCTTTCAAAACAGAGAGGAGGGGAAATGCACCCAACAATCTGTTTTTTTTTTTTGCCATTTGTTGATTTGGGCGCTCAAGCATATATAGAGAGGGGTTTTTGTTTGGAGCTTGACTTGAAACAGTGAGTTTTGCAAAGAATAGAGGTATTTTGAAAGACAATGGATGAATGGAAAAGTGAAAAAAGGTGTCACATAACGGTTTTGGTTAGCTGGTGGAGAAAGTTCACAGATTTGATAAAAGTTTGTTGTTTTTCTAAAATAATTAGGAAGTCAAGAAATTCAATTTTTTGTCAATTTTGTATACGATTTTCAGATTTTTGAATGTATCCAACCAATTGTTCTTGACTCTGACTTTCTTAAAAGAATCAGCTCAAATTATTTGTCCAGTTCTTGAACTATCACCTACAAAATATTGATCCACTTCATTTAAGCCAACATGGAACACTTAAAAAGGGATTTTTTGGTTCAAAACCATTCTGGCGAGTAGAACCTGATCCATTTCATGTGAAAATGTTCTTCTGAATTCAACTAGGCTCATTAAAATTGGTCCAAAGGTGCTCTTTATGGAACTGGTTTCATATTTTGAGAGAAATATTTTGAATTAGCTATGAGAATTGACAAATCTATATTTTTAGCTGAAATTTTTCGATCATTTCGGAATTGCTGATTTCGAGAATATCAGAATATATTTTTTGGATGAAATTTAGGGAGTACCCTTCAGAAGCCAGTTTTAGAAGGTTCCAGCTACTTTCTAGTTGTGAGATAGGGTTCATTTTGTAGCTTTTTTTGAGCTCTAAAAAATTAGCTTAAAAATAGAATTAAGTGTTTGGAAGATTTCACACCTTCAAGGGGATTTTCAATAATTACTGAACATTTCCTATGCACAAAATATGACCCATTTTCAAGCGTTTTTCAAGATCTACAAGAAATCAACCTGTTTCAAATAGGGCACCTAAGATATACCTAGAGCAAACAGACCAGACAATCCAAGATGTTCCACGAAAAGAGAAAGAATTGTTTTTTTTTTCTCATTTTTTCAGAATCGGACCGAAGAATCTGGCCAAAACTGATCTTTCTGGAACCGATCAGGGGGTTTTAAATTCCAAAGTCCGATTCAGGTGGCCTTTTTTTCCTCAAAAAATTTCACTCATTCACTTTAGAATGTGCTATAGCACCCAGTTATCAAAAAAAAACTTAATTAATTAATCCGGTTCAATCATCAAAACAAAAATGTGCTCGACCACCCAGAAAAAAAGAAGATAAATCCAATTTTATCATCAAAACATGAAAATTTAAAATCATTTTTTACTTTTTTTAGAGTTTTTAAACTTCAAAATATGTTTTTCAATTCCCACAAGTTGTGCAAAATATTAATTTTCATCAAAACAATATTGAAAACAGGGGGTAAATAACAGGAAATCTGTAAAACGTAATGTTGCAGGAAATTAGGTATTATATTATTTTGATGATTATTACTAATAATATGAATTTATTATTATTGTTGTTTGGGTTATTCGTTCGAAAAAAATAAATGATCGGCGCAAGGGTTCATTGTTATATTAAAAAAAATTCAATAAAAATATACCGGTTATCAAGAATTCCAGAATATTTTCTACAGTAATTTGAAAAAAAACACTGTTTCTCCTTTGCATCACCCCAAAAATATGTAAGAAAAAGATGATTAAAAGGCGCTGAATACCAATTGACCAATTTTAATGGGATTTTTTGCACTGCAGGTGTCTAAATTGGCATGTTTTGTACATCAAGTTACACATATTTATTCAAATCCGGCCTTGTTTGGCGGCGATTTTCGCGCACTTCAATTTAGTTAACCCCACCACCGACACGAAAAATTCTTGCGGGTAATTGACACCTAATTGGTATGGTTTTGTACTGCTTTCTTTGTGAGAACGATGAAATTGACATGTATTTAATATGGTCTTATGTACAAGAAATTATGTGTAAATAAGGATGGAAAAGGTTGACATGATGAGAATTGGTTTATGTGAATCAAGGGACCTGAAAAAAAAATAAAATAGACTCAAAAAAGACCTAGAAAGGGGCTAAGATGGACCTGAAAGGGATCTAAAAGGGAACTAAAAGAAACCTGAAAGGAACCTAGAAGGGTAACAGGTACTTACTGTGGATCCTCAAAAGGATCTGATCTTATAAAAACCTAAGAGAACCTAAAAGAGACCTGAAAGGTACCTAAAAAGAATCTAAAATACCACCACAGGAATAACCTTAAAAGCGACCTAAAGAGCACCTAATAAGACCTGAAGGAGAAGGAACCATAAAGAGAATTAAAAGAGACCTAACAAGAACCTAAAATGAACCTAGAAGGAACCTAAGGGGGGCTTAAAATGAACCCTGAAAATTAAAAAACTGAAAGGAACCTTAAAGGAACCTAAAAGGTTAACAGGTACTTACTGAGGATCCTCAAAAGGATCTGATCTTATAAAAACCTAGGAGGACCTAAAAAAGACCCGAAATGGGCCTAAGATCAACTTGAAAGGTAACAAGAATCTAAAAGACAGCCACTGGAGTTACCGTTACCTGAAAAGTGACCTAAAGAGCACCTAATAGAACCTGGAAGTGATCTGAGAAGGACCTTAAGGAACCATAAAGAAAAATAAAAGAGACCTAACAGGGACCTAAAATGAACCTAGAAGGAACCTAAGGGGGACCTAAAATGAACCCTGAAAGTGACCTTAAAATGACCTAATACTAAAGGTGACCTAGAAGGGACTTAAAAGGGAACTAATAGGGACCGCAAAACGGCCTAAAAAAAACTGAGAGGAACCTGAAAGGAACCTAAAAGGTTAACAGGTACTTACTGAGGATCCTCAAAAGGATCTGATCTTATAATAAAACAGGGGCCTCCAAAAGAGACCTAAAATTGTTAGGGACTTAAAATAGACCCAAAATGAACCCTGAAAGTGACCTTAAAGGGACCTAATACTAAAAGCGACCTAGATGGGACTTGAAGGTGGTTTAAAGGGACTCGGCAAGTTGCTCTTAAATGAAAGAGCACATTTTTTTAGGTAAGACCCTCTTCCATTTAAGAGCAACTTGCCGAGTCCCTTTACCCCACCTTTAAAAGAGACCTAAAGAAAACCTAAAAGTGACCTAAAGAGGACTTAAAAATGATCTTAAAGGGACCACAAAAGGATCTTTTTTATTACTACTATAACTTCTCCTGTCTCACAGTTTTTATTTCGAAAAAAGTTTTTTTAATATTCTTGTGATTTTGTGCCGGCATAAGCTTCCGAAACAAGTCCTAGCCCGGCCCGATAGCACAAGCCTGCAGTTAGAAGTCTCAGAATACTGTAATCGTTGTATTCTTTTTTATCCAGTAGATACATTTACAAAATGCCTCATTTTTTTTCCATTTCCAAGGTGAAAATTTGTTCAAATTACCATAGCCAATTAGTTCCCGGAAAGTTGCAAAAGATCATTTCAAAATGGTTTTGTGGTTTTGTCGAGAAAAGTGAAACTGCTTCAATTATTAATCGAACATCGGTACCGAAAAGTCTCAAAACAGACCTCAATTTTTTCTTAAAACCAACAAAAAATTAGGGTAACCAATTGTCTCCCAATCTTCAACTTCAAAACGTATGTTCCGCAAAAAAGGCGGTAAATATGCATTGTTTTGTCACCACGACCTTTCTTCCAACTTTTTTGTTTCCTATATGTCAATTATTTCTTAATTGACCGGATTATAATTACGAATGTATGTATGAATGAATGTTCTCCTTTAATGATCCAAATAAAATAAGGAAGTGTGTTGACTTTTACTTGTCTTCTTGCGTAGGTGACAACTGCTGGTGACATATGGTATGATATTTGATGATAAAATGAGAGAGGACCCTTGCGCAATGGATTTAATGAAAATATTGAATGAGTTGTAATTGGTAATATGTAGGAATGTTACAGGGTTATTTCTTTATATATTCAAAAATAAAAAATTTCGACCACTGAGCGATTCGAACGCTCAACCTTTTGGCCCTTATCCAAATGCGCTCCCAATTGTGCCAAGCAGTCATATTTGCATCAATCGTCTATTTTCAATATGTGTTAGACAATAACAAAAAAAAACATATATTTTATTGATATTTTTTGTGGTTCATGTGGAAGAAAAATGTTTTGCCCTTTCGAATATGCGATATGCTTATAAATTGAAAAAAATTCAAAAATTTGCAGTTTGACGAGAATGTGTTAGTGAAGGAGCTGGAAAAACTGTGGTTCTTTGAATTTGGTGACCAAAACCAGCAGAACTCAGAATTTTTTGAAGTACTGTTGTTATGTTTACAATTTTTTACCTAACTATTGATTCTAGAGTCACAAATCAGATTCTGTCTGTTTAAAAAAAAAGGGGGGTAAAGGGAAAAAACTAGGTATACTTTTTGATAAAAAAAAGAGCACGCTCGAAATAGTAAAACCACCGAGGGAATTTTTACAGAAAAGCCTGGTTTTCGAGAAATTTTAGGTCAAAGTTGAAAATTCCGCGTATTGCTAAAAATAAGTTCAAAAACTTAAATCGTATGTTAATCGTATGTGACCACATTCAACTTTGACCTAAAATTTCTCGAATACCAGGCTTTTCGGTAAAAATTCCTTTTGTGGTTTTACTATTCCGGGGGTGCTCTTTCTTTTAAGATCCACTTATTTTTCCCTTTACCNCCCCCCCCCCCCCCCGCCGCCCCCTCCTTAAATATTTTTTTCACAACAAATACAATTGTATACTATGGTTTTTTTTTAAAGCTTTGTTCTGTTAACAAAAAAAAACACAACAAGAGAGGTTTGTGAGCTCTTAGATTCAAATTTTTTTTTAAACTTGTGTACCTAATGAGTTCAACTTCCTGATCATCATGATGTACTTTTTATCAGCCGAAAATAATGAGCGAAAATGAGAAAATCAGACATTTATAAATCACAATAATATGAATACATATAATGAAAAAAACCTCTTTAATACTTCATAACTTTTTTTACATAAATGTTAGGCGTATAAAAATATAGCATGATGATCAGAATGTCGAATTCTGGAAGATAAAAAATTTAGGAGAAAGCTGAATCCAAGAACCTCTCTTGTTAGCTCCGAGCATCGAAATCTGTACATTTGAAAATCCTTTTACAAAATGGGAAAAATATTGTTTGTGGCTAAAATTCCGATTTTCGAACATTCAAAAACTAATACCAAGATACACTGATATTTCCCACATTTCAAACAAATTCTTGTGATTTCTCTACCTGTTTTCATGAAAATTTCAGCTGCCCCTGATAGACTTCATTATTAACATACATAACTCTAAAATCTAAGAAGAAAATGTGTCAATATTCTAACAGTTTTCTAGAAAGTGAAACATTTTTTGTATATGCTATGCATGTTATAACTTTGATAGTTATTTCTTTTCATATTCTAGTTTTTTATTGTATCATTTTCAAAACTCCTGTGAAAATGAGGTCTATGAAGTTTAGCATGATCTTGGTTCATGTGAGGTGAGCATTTTTTTGTGTATTTATTTCCATCTAATTTCTTCAGTGCTCTTGCTCTCGACATTTTCGTAAGCCTACTAGGAATCCCAGTTATTTTCCTCCCATTTTTCGCTGGATATGGTCTAGGCCTTCTCATTCATATCGATGTCCCATCATCGGTTCTATTATACTTTGGAATCATCTTGATGTGTGGTTAGTATACAATTTTGTTGTTGTTGTTTTTTTTTAATTCTATTTTATTTTTCAAGCTAGTGTTGTATCTTGTGTAATTTTTCTTGAGAACCGTTATCAAAGAGTTGTTCAAGCAATGGAAAATGGTCCAAGATGGAAAGTTATAGCGAGAGCTTTAAATTTTTCACTTCAATATGTTTGGGCGTTTGGGTTCATGATTCCAGTGTATATGATGAGTCCTGATCAAGATTCAACAAGAGAATATTTAATGAAGGTTGGTATATAATATAGTCCAACACCGTTTTAGTGGAACCCTCATATCTCAGCTCAAAATGGTCCACTTAGCCCCATATTTTGCACAGTTCAAAATTTAAAGTATATTAATCAACTTCGAAGTACACTTCAAATTTTTCAAAATATCACTATACTTTCACAAAACCAACTTAAAAAATATGATCCTTAAAAAACTGAAGGACTGTGCAAAATATAGGGCCAAACGAACCATTTTGAACTGAGATGTAGACTTTTGATCACTAGCAAAAAATGTTGTAATTCTTTTTCTCAGAACGATTTATCTTGTATCTCTGAAAAGCTTCAAAACCCAAGATTTTATTGTCTACGCTTGGAACCTGATTTATTAATGGTTCTATTTGCCATGACTTTTATGATCAATCATATTCAAATATTTTACTACGTACATGCTACACGTAAAGCATTAAACAGAAGGAAATCCTTAGTTTCACCCACAACTTTTGCCTTGCAAGAAAAGTTATGCAAAATCCTTGCGTTTCAAGCATTCATCCCTCTTGCATATTTCGGTATTCCTCTTTGTTATTATTTTTTCTCAATGTGCACTGGATATTTTAATCAAGGTAAATTTAAAAAAAAAAAAACTTTCACAGTATTTTTTTCAGCTCTTAATAATATATCTTTTCTTATCGTTGCTTCACATGGTGGATTTTCTTCATTCGTCACTATTGCTATCCACAGACCCTATCGAATGGCAGTTTTTAAAGTTCTACACATTTCTGGATCTGAAAATCAAGTTCGAGGAACTGTTGTTTTTGCAGTGCCATCGAAAACACGTTCGCGGTTAACTACACATATTTGAAGTATTATACATTCACTATGAACCTAATGGTTTTTGATGATTATAAAATGTTCTATAACTTCACAAAACAAAAACTAAAAATTTAGCTGGTCTGGGAAAATTTCATGATGTATGATTATAATTATTATTTCAAAAAAAAAAACAAAACAAAAAAAATGTTTGACCACTGAGCGGATCGAACGCCCAACCTTTCGATCTGGAGTCGAACGCGCTACCATTGCGCCAAGCAGTCATGTTTGTTTCTCTCCTCTACTCTCAATATGTGTTTGATAATAATGTCTTCTTTTTGTTGTGGTTAGGTGAAGGGGGTAAGAGAGAAAATATGTTTTGCTTTTTGTTGACATGTTTTTGAATATGTATGTTTATGTGGTTTAAAAATGAGAAATGTTTTTTATTTGCAAATAGAATGAGAATTAAATATGAAAAATAGAAAAAATTGTTCTAAGAAGGTTGGCACCAAAATGGTTATTTTTAGAAAAATAGCAATATCAACTTAGAAGGGTTTTTTTTTTTAATTCATTAGTAAACTCTCTATGAAAACTAGTAATTTAGAGAAAAAAAATGTAATACAAAATATATAGCGTTCTACTATTTAGTATATTTATCGTTTTTACTCTTAAGTGAACTCAAAACACAGTTTTATTTTTTTTTTGTAACATGTGAAGGAAAAACAAATTTTTTTTCGAAAATTCTCATTAAATTTGGAGTAGAGTTATCGACTTTGAGAAACTCTACAAATTTTGTAAATTGCGCTCCATTTTCCGAAAACAAATAGCCTTAAAACCATCAGGACTTTTTTTGATGATTTTATTACGGAAATGTTTTCAGCATTAAAAAAAAAGTGTTTTTTCAAAAACGCAAAAATATTTCAAACTTTTCTTTTTTCAGATGTCGTATTACAAAAACTGATGCACATTGCTGATAGAATTGGACACAACTGTGCAAAATAAGTGAACAAATGGACTATTTTTTTCCGGGTTAGACCAAAAGTATACAAACTTTTTATTGTTTTTGTATATAAAGTAGAACTATATATTCTTAAAGAATATACATTTTCGAATAGCTATTTTAGTGAAAAATATTATTTCAATTAAAAAAATGAAAGTGGACTCAAAACACAGTTTTTTTTGTAACATGTGAAGGAAAAACAATTTTTTTTTTCGAAATTTCTTATTAAATTTGGAGTTCCCGAGATATGCGTTTGGGGTAGGTTTATTAGTAGCGTCCCCCTATAATTTACATTTTAATGCCTAGGGGGTGACTAAGGTTAAGGAGGGGTCCCATAATCTTTTCTGGGGTACCAGTAGTGCCCTGAACCCATTTGCCAAGTTTGGTTAGCTTAAATCTTTTGGTTCCCGAGATATGCGTCTGGGGTAGGTTTATTAGTAGCGTCCCCCTATAATT
>LR548949.1:0-70566 GCA_900536415.3 Caenorhabditis sp. 38 MB-2015
CTCCTTAACCTTAGTCACCCCCTAGGCATTAAAATGTAAATTATAGGAGGACGCTACTAATAAACCTACCCCAGACGCATATCTCGGGAACTAAAAAATTTAAGCTAACCAAACTTGGAAAATGGTTTCAGGGCACTACTGGTACCCCAGAAAAAAATTATGGGACCCCTCCTTAACCTTAGTCGCTCCCTAGGCATTAAAATGTAAATTATAGGAGGACGCTACTAATAAACCTACCCCAGACGCATATCTCGGGAACCAAAAAATTTAGGCTAACCAAACTTGGCAAATGGGTTCAGGGCACTACTGATACCCCAGAATAAAATTATGGGACCCCTCCTTAACCTTAGTCACCCCTAGGCATTAAAATGTAAATTATAGGGGGACGCCACTAATAAACCTACCCCAAACTCATATCTCGGGAACCAAAAAATTTAAGCTAACGAAACTTGGCAAATGGGTTCAGGGCACTACTGGTACCCCAGAAAAAAATTATGGGACCCTTACTTAATCTTAGTCACCCCCTAGGCATTAAAATGTAAATTATAGGGGGACGCTACTAATAAACCTACCCCAGACGCATATCTCGGGAACCAAAAAATTTAAGCTAACCAAACTTGGCAAATGGGTTCAGGGTACTACTGGTACCTCAGAAAAAAATTATGGGACCCCTCCTTAATCTTAGTCACCCCTTAGGCATTAAAATGTAAATTATAGGGGGACGATACTAATAAACCTACCCCAAACGCATATCTCGGGAACCAAAAAATTTAAGCTAACCAAACTTGGCAAATGGGTTCAGGGCACTACTGGTACCCCAGAAAAAAATTATGGGACCCCTCCTTAACCTTAGTCACCCCCTAGGCATTAAAATGTAAATTATAGGGGGACGCTACTAATAAATTGGTAGATCCTTTCTTTCTTAAAGAGCTCTTTTTTTTCAAATAAGACCCTCAGGGGATTTTTCACCAAAAAGTCTACTATTCGAGAAAAGAATGTTCTAAGTTGAATAATTCGGAAACTTTCAACGTATACGTGGAATACGTAGAAAGAAATTTTCTTTGAAATGAAATTTTCTCGAATGCCAGACTTTTAGATGAAAAATCCCTCGATGGTCTTACCTAAAAAAAATGTGCTCTTTCATTTAAGAGCAACTTGCCGAGTCCCTTTACCCCACCTTTAACACCTCGCTTATTTTTGTGAGCATTACTACTGATACATATAAATTGAATTTTTGAATAATTTTCTCACTTGATTGCCATCAAATTAATTTTTTATTTTTACGGTTCACACCGGTTTTTTGACAACCTCCTGGATGTTAAAAAACAGCTTGTTATACTGTAGTAGTCAAACTTCTTTGGCTTCACATAATTCCACTCATAAAAAGTTCCGCTGATTACAAAGCATGTGATAATGAACATCACTTTTTTTCTTTCCTTATCGCTATTCATTTTTTTCACTTTTCAATCTCCCATGTAAACTAAAACACGAGAAAAATCATTCCTCAAAGATTCGTACGAAGACATCAATCGGAATAAATTCTGAAATTTCGAGGAGGTAATGCCGATCAGGTCAGTTACAAAAACAAAATTGGATGTAGAATGCTCATTCCGGTTGAACAAAAAAATTCATTGTTAAATAGATGTTAAATCTTCATATTTCGGTAAATCAATTTTAGTAAGTTTATTTTTCAGTAATTTATTTTATATACCAGTGCTTTTACATCATTCTGTGCAATTTTGTGTGAAAAAAACAAATCGGCTAGGGCTTCTCTATGTATAAAAAATTTTAGTACCTTCCTTATGATGTAAACTTGTGACCATTCCAATAAAACAATATTCACAGATTATTCCGCTAAGCCACTCTCAACTTGTTTTGTTGCGCAGATCAACCATGGTCCAAACAGATAGAGAGGTCGAAACGATGTATGATCCAAGAGTTAGCTCAAAATTAGGACCCTTTAGGAGCGCTGTCTCATGAACCTGACCTAATTAGAGCATTCTATTGTGGCCCTATCTCCTAAATTTTTTGATTCTGATCATCAAAAAATGATATCATGCAAAACTGTTCTAGTTATTCAAATTGAACTGTCTACTCTCACACATCGTGGGTGTAAAAAGGATTAACTCCACTCAACATCAGCATCGATTCATCACTATAAAACAGTTCAAAAAACATAGGGAATTCATATTAACAAAAAAAAAACAATGGCACGAAATATTCTATTCATTTTGGCGTTGGTTGGTGTGGTTTTCGCAGCCACCAAGACTTCTCGAGCTACTCGAAGCACAACTACTTCGAATTACGCAAATGGGACATGGTCAGCAAATTTTACCGGTGGATTTGATGGGTTCCCAGGAGGAAGCTTCAACGGTTCTACAGGCAACTTCACTGAAGGAAGCTTCAACATTACTTCAGGTTAGGAATTGATTACCTTTTAATTTGATTCACTTAATTTCTAGGTAATTTCCCCTGTGGTAGATTTAACAGTTCTACAGGAAACTTTACTGGCAACGGATCTGTAAATTCTGGTAACTCGAATCAATTCGGAAATCAGCAGTCTAGTGGTAGAGGAAATCAACAATCTGAATCTGGTAGATCAGGAAACCATGAATCCTTCTCATCAGGTAGACAACAGTCTTCTGGCTTCGGATCTTCTTCATCTGGCAATCAACAATTCGGAAATTCAAACAACCAAGAATCAGAAGGCTTTGGTAACTCTCGTCAATCTGGACAATCCGAAAATTCGAACCAATTTGGTAACTCCTTTTAATATATTATATCTGTAATTTTCCATGTATCTACCGTATTTACTCTATTCTTTATGAATTTGATGTATTTTTTGAAATTCTTCTTTGACAGTTTTACCAAGAGCGTGGTCGAAAAATAAAAGGGCACCTCTAGTAGAAGGGCGCCTCTATTATAAGGGCACTAGGATCCATGGGTTGAAAAATAGAAGGGCATGCCCTTATATTAGAGAAAATACGGTATGTATCATATTCGAATGAATTATTCTTGCGAAAAACATGTCAGAAAAACTTGGAGAAAAAAAAATTTAAGATGTCGAAGGTGGGATCGAACTTGGGAACACAGATTGATAGACATGTGTGCAGCCCACTACACCAAACGGTCACGTTAGAAATTGTTTGAGGTTTGAAAATTATTTGTAAACTTTGATGAGACAAAAAAATCAATAAAAACTTTATTCTCAGTTTCTGGTTGTGGGCTTTTTTCTCATTTCGATTTTGACGCAGGCTTCTTCCCCTGGATTGGTGTAGCTGGTGTTGGTGTCGCTTTTGGTGCAGGATTCTTCCCCTTTCCTAGTATAGTTAGGGCTGGTGCCGCTTTTGGTGTACTCTTGTTGGGTGGTGTCTTGGTTAGCGCAGGTGAAGTTGTTGGTGTCTTTGTTGGCGCTGGCTTCTTCCCCTTGCCAAATATAGAGAACCCTGTTGCCGTTTTTGGCGCAGGGTTCTTTCCTTTGCCTGGTGTAATGGTGGTTGGTGTCTTTGTTGGTGCAGTTGAAGTAGTCGATGTCCCTTTTGGCGCGGGTGACGTCGTTGGTGTCGCCGTTTGCGTAGGATCAATAGAGCGAACAAGCTTGTTTGTTTGATTTTGAATTTTTTTTAAGATAGATAATTATTTTTGCAGTTGGCTAGATGTCCTTAGAATAATGAAAAGTTCTCCCAAAATTCCCTATACATTATCAGACTTCATAAATTTCACAATACATGGATCATTGGGTTCAATTTCTACAACTAGGTAGGTGAAAATTGACTCAGAGCCATTCCCTTGTGAGCAAAACAATGTATTTATTCATAGAGCAAAAAAGCACATACACAAATCACAGCCACCTAAAAATATTTACTTTCCTTGAACGGCGATTTCAATCTCTCTCATCGCTCGCAGTACAACTTCTTCGCGATATGGTGGAGCGGCGATTTGCACACCGATTGGCATACCAACCGAACCTCTGGTCGCAGATTTTGCCAATTTATACCATTGATCAGTCTCTGGGTAGTCGTCGAGTTCCAGTTCGTCTTTTTTAGTGACGTGGGTTAGTGGGACAACACCTAGAGAAAAAATATATTAAATGAGAAATTTTGGGGAACTCTTACCTGCTGCGTAATCAAGGAGATTGAAAATACAAGTATAACTGACACCTGCGATAAGTTTGGATGGTATATCATGTTGAGGAGCTGGTATGATTTGTGGGGGACATAGCAGGACATCCAGGTTGTCAGCGAACATCAGCTCAACGAACTCCTCCCGATATCCCTCAATTCCAGCATATGCTTCACGAAGTTCTGAAAGTTGACGTTACAAACACACATCATAGTAAAACAATTTTTGTTATCAAAAAACAAACAGAAGGTATTTTTAGTACACAATTTGAACTGTATGATCCTGTGTTTATTTTTTGATAACAACACAACACAACACAACTCACCAAAGGTATCTCTTGTCAGTGCCTTCATGAGCAATGACAATCTTGGGAAGACAAAGCTCATTGGATAACTTAGAGCTCTTTGAATCCACAGTGGGACAATCCAAAGGGTGACTTGTGTTGAGATCGTTGGCTCAATTAGATCTTTCAATAATTTTCTTAAAATATATTGTCCACCATCCAAGCAGACAGCTCTGTAGTACATTTGCATAGCATCCGCCACTCTTGGTGGCTTGAATGGGATGAGTACATGTCCCCGATCCTCTAGAATTCTCTTGGCTTCTAGAACAGCGCGTTGAATAGCTGGTGTTGGTGTGAACCATTCATCATCTACGTAGTATCCGATGCGCAATGGTTTGGTGCTAGAGTACAAGTCCTCATTCCAAAGAACTGGTGGACAATATGGATCAACAGATGATTGATGAGTGTCAGCCCAGACGTTCCGCAAGAATTCGACGTTTGTCTTCACATCGAGAGCCATAGGTCCATCATTTCCTTCGATGAGCGGCTTGCCTGGAACAGAAGAGCCGCCTCCACGATGAGCAAAACGCATTTTCGAAGGCTTGATCGCGGCAGTTCCTAAAATATCAATCGATAAATTACTATAGTTTTATTTAGGTTTTTTTAAACCTAATATTTTCAAAAAAAAAAAAACATTCTTACAGTTAGGTAGTTCGACCGATCTTGACATTTAAAAAGTAAAATTTAAATTGAAATGTTCCCAATTGAACTATGACTTTGAATTTAATCATCCAATAAACTTAATCCGATCTAGTCATTCAAAAAAGTTCTAAGTTTGAACCTCTCATCCTGGACTTCTAAGCCTAAGTCTGGACCTCAAGGGCTAAACCAAAGTCTACGTTTTAATCTAATTATTTGAGCATAAGATGAAACTTATACCCCTAAGCCTAAGCCTGAACAGTTAAATTCAAGCCTAAACCTAAGCCTGCACCTCTAAAATTGAACCATAGCCCAAGCCTAATCTTGAAGCCTAAGCTTAAAGCCTAGGCCTAAGTCTAAACCTAAATTTGAACCTCTAATCCCGAACGTCCAAGCCCAAACCTCAAAGCCTAAGCCCGGTCGTCTAAGCCTAAACATAAAAATTGATCTACCAAAGTACGAAAACTGTAATTTTTTCAATTCATTTATTGTTGATCTACTGTGAAATTTTAAAAATTTTCTAACCTGTAAAATGTGCCGGAATCCGAACTGATCCACCAACATCTCCACCCATGCCCAACACACTTCCACCAGCCGCCAAGAGTGCACTTTCACCACCTGAAGAGCCTCCTGGTGTGCGCGACTTATCCACGGGATGACACGTGGTTCCGTACAACGGGTTGCAGCAATTATAAGACAATAGAGATTGTGGGACATTTGTTGTGCAGAATGGTATTAGACCAAGGGTCTTGAAGTGGGTCACTTGGAGGGAATCTTTCTCCGCTGGATGGAATGCGTCTTGGACAAATCCACGGGTCTGATCATATCCTTTGATCATAATGCATTCTTTAAGTGAGATCGGGATACCAAAGAGAGCAGGCTTCTTGAAATCCGGATCTCTCGCCTTCTCATCCCATTTTTCAGCCCACTGCTCAGCTTCCTCGATAAACATACAAACAGCATTCGTCTTCTCATGAGCAATCACAGCCTTGTAGAAATAGGTGCGAACAGTGTCGATGCATGAAATCGAGCCAGTTTGAAGTCCGATTCGAAGTTGATCAAAATCAAGAGAGGCGATGTGGTCACGAGTGTGGATGTCGACTTTGTCTCCAAGTTTTCGAGCTCGCTCAACACTTTGACGAGTTTCTTCACGACGTTTTTCAACGAGGATACTGAGTTTTTCACGAATCTGGAATCAGATGATATGAGGGGCCTGCTATGATATTTGAAATCTAAGAAAATGTTTATTGTTCAAAATATCTCTCTTCAAATATAAGGTAGAAGTAAAATGCGCTCTATTGGTTGTTTGGTATCAATTTTTCACGAATCTGAAATCGGTTTTAATATATTCGAATGTATATATGAGTTGGATGAAGGTTAAAATCTGAGAATTTTAATTTACTGTTCAAAATATCTCTCTTTGTGTTCAACCAAATATCAGCTAAAATAGGAATGGTAACCGCGCTCTATTGATAATCATATGTTTTCCCACGTGAAACAAAATTCAATCAGGTTTTTTGATGTCAGAATTGTTTTCTACGAGTTGGGGTACTTCAGTAATTTTTTTTGAGCTCAAGGAGGATATTACATATCAGTTTTTGAAATAATAATAAAGTTCGCTCTATTGAGAAAAATCTCGCGAAATATTACTGTATATTATATCTATAGCTCACTGGATCGCCCCGTGTTTTATATACTGAAATGACTGGGGTAGTTGAAGTATTATATAAGTCAAAATTCATTAGGTAACATGTGCTCTATTGATAATGCCTCATTATTGATATTTAAACAGGATATTTGACTGATTTTAATATCAGAATTGATTTATACGGGTTGAATAACCCCATAGATCATTTTTAACATTAAAAACGAAACTACAGTAACCCACTAACAACGAAAGAATTCTGGCTAATAAAAAACCGATAGATTCTTCACAAAATGTTTAAAACCAATTTTGTTTTGGTATTACCAATTGAACTTTGGCTCATGTTTAATCCAAATCAAGAAAAAAACTAACCTCTTTCCTGTTATGCTCAAAATAAAGATAATACGCAACTGCGGCAGCAATTGCCAACAAAATATAGAGAATCATCTGGAAATAAAAACCTGTTTCTACAAAAATGAAGTTATCAAGAAAATTCATCGGCAAGTTCAAAAGGGTGTCTAGAAACAGTTAAAAACCCGATGGCGATAATAAAAAGATAAAAAAGCCTCATTTTTGGCACATTTTACGAGTGTAAATATTTGGAAAAGTTTGGTTTTTGTGACTTTTGTCATTTCTGAGTCATTTCTATGCAAATACTGGGGATTAAATATCATTAATCATCAATGATTTTAAAAAAAAATTCGAGGTGTTAGGAATCGAACCTGACACCTTATGGGCTGAATTCGGCAGTCTTACCAGCTACGCTATTAATTTTGGTATTACAAAAAAAATTTAACTTGCACTTTGAAAAACAAAAAACCAAAAACATTGACCCAAAAAAAAACGTTTTTTTGGCCTAATACGATAAAAATATTTTCAAATCGCAAAAAAAAATCGGAAAACGAATCGCTAAAATTAAATATTGACTTTCAAACTTAGCAAAAACAAATAAATTTTTGAAAGCGCGGGAAAAAAGGTTGTTTTTGAAATTGATGTGGGAGAAAAGTACATGTGAAAAAGACCATCAGAAAAAAAATACTATAAAAATAATAAGATTTTTAGCACTTCTTATCAATAACATTCCAATTGTAAGCGTTTAAAAATAGACTTTTACAGTACTCGAAATGTGGGACCAATTTTGAATTAAATATACGTCATTTGATTAATATTGAGATGTTGACAAAGATATTTACCGTGGGTGGGTTAACCTTGAAAATTCTTTTTCTAAGATCAAAGAAAAATTTAACAATAGTTAAAACAAGATACGAGAAAATGTTCAACCACAATTTCAAATTTCTACCTATTTTTTGAAGATTTTTAACCAATTGATTTTTGAGACTTCCATTTTTTGTTCTACTAAAAAAAATTAAATTTTTAGAATTATACACTATTTTTCTAAAACTCACCAGACTTCGAAAGTTTTCACAGCAGATCAAAAAAAATCAACGAAAATTTCGATGATTTCGTAGGTCAATTTTTTAAAATTATATTTTGGTTTATTTTTATGTTAGTACATGATGTAATTCGACATTCTCAATTATTTACACATAAATGTAAACATACCAATTCAAATTTTAATAATTATGAATTGTTTTCAAATTTCACCAGACTTCAAAGTTTTTACATTTTCACACTAGATCAAAAATAAACTCATCGTAAAAATATATATTTTTTCATATTCCAGTAGATCAGTTTCAGTTCAACTAGTGCTCTAACCACATTTCGAGCAATTTTATGCTAAAAACAAAAAGTTCGGGGCTTCTTTTCGTATTAAAGAACCCTTTAGAACCTTCCTTCTGATGTAAACTTTGATTTAGCTTCTCGGAGCAAACTTTGGAGCTTAATTCTAAGCATAACAGAGGGATTCACTCTATTTTTCTGAATTTAATCCTTTGTTAGAGACTGATGATTTTTCAAGGTGTACTTTATTTTCAAATTTGAAAGGAACCAGCCAAAGTTCAATACGTAAAGCACGCGCAGCACGCGATAATAGACCGAAGTCTTGTGTCATATTTTTTGAAAAAATAGGATCAGCCAACGTTCAATGAGTAAAACACGCTCCATTGATAACTAATCTGAATCAAGCTCGCACATTTGCTGGTCAAATCTCATTTCATTGTCAGCAAAAAAAACCGATTCATTCAAATAAAATCTCGATATGATATATATACAGAGCAATTTTCAAGAAAAAAAGATAAATAAATTAAAATAAATTAAAAACCCGAAAAGGTGAAGTTATAATATAAAATGTCTAAAGAGATCAATTTTCGTTTGTTTCAAAAATAATATTCACATAGATGTAAATATGAATTTAATATATGACATGGAAAACAGAGGGAGAATGAGAGAGAGAGAGAGGGAGAGGGGTGTTGAGGCAATGAGAGGAAATCCATTGGAGGCGCGATTTTATTATGATGGAGACCGTTTTCGGGAGCTTGCGCAGGGTTTGAGGCGCCATCGGAATTTGGGATGACGACGATAGACATTGCCGTAGTGGAAGCGGGTTAGACGGTTTCGACGTCGCATAGCTTCTTTGAGCACCGGCTGTTCGACGAATCCAGGAAGGCGACGAGGGAACTCGCGATACATATTGACACCGAGACGAAACAGCTGTAAGATAAGGTATATTGGTTTTATCAAACATAGACCTCGAAATATGAAATTTTATTAATTTAAAAATCAATTAAAAGTTAACCTTCGAGTGTCGTTAAAACGAAAAAATCTACAACTGGTCGTAGTTGGTATTGTGGTTGTTTCAGAAAAACTTAGCCTTCCGATATAACCACATTTCATAACTCCAATACAGAAATGAGAAGGGTTTTATTTGCGTTGTGTAAAATATCCTTTTTCTAATTCGAAGTTTGAATTTTCAGAACACAGCAAAACCCAGTTTAAAATACTTACATCATAATCAGCTGCTCTCATCTGATCAAAAGTGTGCCAATATGCATATTGAGCCTTGGCAGTTCTCCAAGCTAACGCAACGACCGCATTTAGACGAGGCTGAAGATTCTGAAGGCGAATTTGACACTTTTCTAGCTCTTCAGATAGTTCATCCATATCCGAATCATCTGCCTCATCTCGACCTTCTTCGTCGATGAATGGACCAGATGTTTCAGCAAGATCAGTGTCGGTCTGAAATTTGAAACATACTTATTGAGTTGTACAATCTTTCAAATTTCATTATTTTTCATTATTTTTTTTCTAAATTTCGAGAATCACATGGTTAATATTAAAAAACAAGTTTCCTCTCTATTTATATATTTCAAAAATACCTTGGTGATTTGGGTGAAAACATGAGCACATGATTGATGAACAATTCCAGCCGCTATTAATTTGTTTACTAAAGAGGATCCCATCGTTAGGGCATCAAAAGAGTCAAGAGGTTCAGCTTCTTCGAACGACGACTTCACAATCTTCCCGTTTTTCTTGGCGCTACCATTCACAATTTTGCCATTGGTATGCGACCCGTTCAAAGTACCATTCCGACCTGAGAAAAATTAAGAATTTTTAACTAGAAAGATAAATAATAACTCACTATTTCCATTAACTGGTGATAGTCCATTGAACTCGTCGTCTTCCTTTTTGGAATTTCGAGGAGAATGTACTGTAACACGAAAGAAGACTTTGGGAAGAAAGTATCGTAGATACTCACATCTTGGGCTCGTCCTTTTCTCACATCCATTCTCATATCCGTTAATTATACTAGAATCTTCGTGGACAATGTCTTCATCGGCAGAATCTTCTTCTTCCGTTTGTACTTCAATTTGTTCATACTTATAAGAATTAGAAGCTGGAAAAACGCATGGTTTACATATTTTTGCCCAAGAATTTTTCAAATTTGACTTTAAAAAACTCACTTTTTCTATCGTTCGACTCATCCCGACTGGCTAGCCTTCCTCTTTTCTTTCTCGCCGGTGTTTCATTGGCTGACTTCGTCTGATCTCTACAAGCCGATGCAACCATCGAACCAATAATTGGAATGATTTTATTATTATTCGTCCCGTTTTCACCCTTTTCTGAGCTTCGATGACCATTTACTTTCGCTGCTGATCTAAACAAATTGATTTAAACATTTCATTATTTGTATTACAACTCACAATTTTCTATTAGAACTTTTCGTCGCTTCCACATCGATCGATACTCGTTTGGGAGTTTTCTGTGATGCTGATTTTCGTGTATTCGCATTTCGTTTTCGATATTTCCAAGGTTCTGAAAAACGAAAATGAGAATTTTTGGCTTTTCACAAAATTATTTTGACGAAAAAAATGATGGCCTAAGGAACCAAGACAATATTTCTAGGCCAATATAAGTTTTCCTTTTTTTGCCCCCGAGAAAAGTAGATAAACCAAAAAATGCTTACCATTCACAAAATACTGCTGCATCTCTTCATTGCTATAACTATCTACAAATGTCTCTTTAAACTTTTGCAAATAATCCGAATCTACATTCTTCAAAAAATCATGTCTACACCACGTCCAAAACGTCGTCGGTAGATGATAGAGAATATTCGATTCGTCTAACTCTTCAGAATCTTCTTCGGGCAGACCACATATTCCTTCTTTTTCGAGGATAGCTGTTGGCGAACAACTTCGCGGCGACTCCGCTTCTCGCAATTCATAAACAGGCATCGGCCGTTTTCGTAGATTCTCACGAGGATATTCGCCATCGACAAGGAACTGGATCTCGCCACGCGCTTTTCGAACTACCATCGCCGTGTTGGCTAATATTTCTTCGAGCTCGTGCTGAAGTTCGATAAGTTCGCTGGATGTCAAATTAGCATCTTCATCGGATACAAGACTTTTGAAGATCGGACATCTTTCCTCATAATCGAATTTTGAATATTCGGGCTCGGGTTGTGGCTCAACTGTGTCTTCTCGAATAGGAGATTCTGAAATAGAAAAATGTTATGGAACTGCTTGAAATGGTGTTTATATTCAGAATATTTTAGGAATCTAGATAAAAGAATAACGTTATTGGATGATTCAAAAGTAACAGAAGAACAATTATTTTATTTTCTCCAAAGCCGTGGTGAGACCCATTGAACTTTTTCACGAATAACTCTCTTATAGAGCTAAGATTGTTTTTAAATTTTTTAAAACAAAAATCTCTGCTAAAAACTGAAAAAAAAAATATCGACGGAAGTCTTTCCAGGCAGTCAGACAGGTCTCGTTACGAACATTTTTTCTTTCGAATAATTAAAGGGACATGTATTTTATATATATATTTTTTTTTTTTTTTAGTAATTTTTACATTCTTGGCTTTGTTAGACCAATTGAGCCTGATATGACCCCAAAAACAAAGTATGAATAACTCACCAAATCTCCGCCGTTTTGTGTGAACATCTGAAGTCGACGCCTTCTTTTTCCTCATCATTCCTCAATCTGTAATAATACAAAATTTATATTCAAAATAATAATAATCAATAGGGAAAGAAAGAAAAGGAACGCGGCCGCGTCGAGGCGATGAGTGTGTGTGGAAGAGGAAAACACACACACACAGCCTTGTGAGTGTAAGTGAGTGAGTGAGTGTGTACGAGTTTTTGGAGGGAAAAACGAAGAAGAGGAGCGGATTTGGTGTAGAATAGGGTGCACCACCTGCTGTATTTATCGATCGATTTTTTTGAATTTGGAGGGACCAAATATGGTGAAATTGAGACCAAATATGGTGAAAAACAAATATGGTGAAATATGCTCTGTTTCAAAACGGGACCGAAGAGTTAAGAAAATAACACGCAATGCTCGTTTTCTTGCAAAGATATTTTGTTTCGGATTTTAGAAAAAAATGACTCCGTTTTTAAGTTTTCCGCTGAATTTTGAAGTTCAACACTCGAAAATTCGCTGGAAAAAATATTAAAATAACATACAAATTTTTGAGAGACTCGTAAATCTTCATGTGACTTTTCTTACTTGATACATTGCTTTTTACAAGGAAAAGTATTTGCACATTTTCTACTCCTTTGTTCAAAACCTCTGGAACTTGCCATCTAGTTCAAAATCCTCCACGAAAGCTGATCAGCAGCTGAAAAAACATTACAAAAATAAAAATTAAATAAAAGTGTGCAATTGTTCGTCGCCGTGTTTGCATACAGAACGCGTGGCGAAAAAAAATACATTTATTTTTCCACGAAGAATCGCGTTTAGAAGATGGGAAGTAGCGAAAGTGTACCGATTCCGGGTGGAGGAACCGAGGGATATCATGTCCTACGGGTAAGTGACAATTCTCATCAGTGAGACTTCAAAAAAGTTATAAATTTCAGGTGCAAGACAATTCGCCAGGTTCGGCCGCCGGTTTGGAACCATTTTTCGACTTCATAGTGTCTATTGGAAGTATTAGACTTGTAAGTATCTATTAGTGAATTTATAAAACAAAAATTTTTAATTTAGGACAAAGATAATGACACGATGAAAGAAATTCTGAAGCAACACATTGAAAAAACGCTAGAAATTACTGTGTACAACAGTAAAACCCAGGCGGTTCGTCAAACTACTGTAACACCATCACAAAATTGGGGAGGACAAGGTCTTTTGGGTATTTCGATCCGCTTTTGCTCATTCGACGGAGCTAGTCAACACGTCTGGCACATTATTTCGGTTCAACCCAACTCTCCAGCTTCGATTGCTGGCTTAATCGCGGATACAGATTATATTCTTGGTGCTGAGACTGTTCTTCATCAAGCTGACGATTTGATTGCGCTAGTGCAAGCGAATGAGGGAAAAGCTTTGAAGCTGTATGTATATAATGTAGATTCCGATCTCGTTAGAGAGGTTTGTTTTTTCCAACAATATTTTTATGACCAAATTTTTTCTAGGTCTCATTAACGCCAAATTCTGCCTGGGGTGGTGAAGGATGTCTTGGTTGTGACATCGGTTACGGATATCTTCACCGTATTCCTGTCTCAGTTGATCGCTCAAAAGTTCCACCTGCTCATATCCCTCAAGGTGTCTACCAAGAACAACCGCGGGTCAATAATCCTTTAGTCGACAAGGTGTCGTCTGCCAAACCGCCGGCGGTCTCCAACTTCCCTGATCCATCACAATTCACTACAACTGTTGCGGCTCCACCAGTTCCACAATCAACACCAGTTCTACCACCACCACCGCAACCGGTAGTTCTCGCGCCACCACCGCCAATCAGTCAGAATGGTGGAAGTCATGGACATAGTCATGATGGAGAACATCATCATCATGATCATGGACATAGCCACGATCATGGAGAACATCATCACCATCATCATGAAATCACGCCGCCACCAGTTGCAGTGCCAACACCACAAGTACCAATCACGGCTTCGGTTCCAGCTTATCAAACAGAGCAAACGAGTTATCCACATCAATATCAACAACAACCACAATATTATCCACCTGCACCTCAACAACAGTATTACCAACCACCAAACACTTCAACATACCAAGGTATTTGAATTTGCTCTTTTCTAGTTGAAAAAAAGTTTAAAAAAATTTGCAGCACCGTATTATCCACCACCGGTGAATTCAACATACGCTGCTCCACCAACAATTCCACCAGCCACAACCTATTCAGCACAATTCAAATCGGACATTCCGTCGGCTGTTCCGCCAATGTTCTCGAATACACCGGTACCACCTACTTCATATGCTAATCGTGAGTTTTTTTTTACAGTTTTAAAAAATTGAGTTGAGTATTTTTCACTGTTTCAATCAAAAACTCGTCCTTTTTACTCTTACATTTTTTGATAAGGTTAACCTGATTTTTCAGCTCTTCCACCACCAGCACCAATCAACTTCCCGATGCCTTCATTGAGTTCGATCGGAATCACCCAACTTGCCACCCCACCACCACCACCACCACCAACCACAACCACAAATTCGACTCCCTCATACCCACCACCAGTTTATCCACCACAACCACCACAACAACACCAATACTACCAGCCACCAAATTAAAAACTGTGAGAGATTTCTATGATTATTATAGCATACAAACGGGAATAATAATCTATATTTCTGAATTCTTTTATTGTATTTTTCGTTTCATTAGGGCTTCTTTTTTTTCATATATACTTTTAATATTTATTTATTTATTTTTTGGGAACGGATTACCGAACAATTTTTCATGTGTAATATTGATTTTTTGTTTTTCTTTTTTTCGAAAAAATGTTTTCGATCTGCAATTTTTCAGTTTGTTATTTTCTTGCAGAGTAGAAGGCAAAACAAATGTTTGCTCAATTTTTTCGAAGAAGTTTTCTTTTATGACCCCTTTCTCACGGTTCTCCTAAAATGTAATGGAGTTTTTGAAATTGTTTGCAATGTTGATATAAGCAGTCTTTGAGAACGCTCTTATTCTCTGGTTTTTTTTGAAGAATTTTGTATGATTCAGTAAGTCTCCAGAAAAAATCTGTCATGTTCATGGTTCCTCGAAAAAACTAATGGCCTAGATATCCCAAAAATTGACCTAGAAACCCAAGAAAGCTCAGACCAGCTCCACGAAAACAACAAGGATTATCAAAATAGATATGCAGGAAAGTTGACAGGATCCTGAACTCTGCTCGTAAGTTTCAAAATTCTGAAATAAAAATAGAAAAACAATTATCTACAAAAATTTTAATTTGAAAATAATCGAATTTACTAACAAGGGAGGTTCGCGAACTGTTACTTTCAACTTTTTCTAAAAATTTGTACACTTATAGAGTTTGACCTCCTGATCATCATGGTATAATTTTTATCCGCCGGAAATTTTTGTGAAAAATGTTATGAATTTTTTAACATTTTCCCATTACAGTTTATATCTGTTATAAAATAATAACAGAACAGTAAATAAATGATTTTTTACTCACGTGAACATTTTTCAAAGGTAAATGACTCATTTTTTCCTTCGAAAATGGTCATGAAAAAACGTTGATCTTTCATAACTTTCTTCACAGAACTTTCCGGCGGATAAAAAATATAGCATGATGATCAGGAGGCCGAACTTAATAAGTATGCAAATTTTGAGAAAAAGTTGAAAGTAATAGCTCGCGAACCTCCCTTGTACATCGATATGCACAAAAATCGTAATTTTCTAGCTTTTGGTTCAAAACGTCTATGACATCACAAAAATACTCGTTCA
The DNA here is from genome assembly GCA_900536415.3 of Caenorhabditis sp. 38 MB-2015. Taxonomy (NCBI): domain Eukaryota; kingdom Metazoa; phylum Nematoda; class Chromadorea; order Rhabditida; family Rhabditidae; genus Caenorhabditis; species Caenorhabditis quiockensis. Next base: position 15,837 of record LR548949.1, read on the forward strand.
ATTCACATGATTCTTTATATTATCAATTTTGCTCATTTTTTATCATTTCATCGCCATCATTTCCAGCATTTTCAGAGACCTCACAAAACTATTTTTTGCTTTTCATAATCGCATTGATTTGCATAATTTTTTACGAAAAAAATAGAAGATCGTTCGGTGTTTGAGACGGACATTGTTTCCCATCGAATGCATGAAAAAAAAATAGAAAAATCAAAGAACCGATTTGATTTTTGAACAAGATTCGACCTTCAAATCCTTTTCATTTATTTATTTCCGCCTTCAACTGTTGCTTGTAAATATTTAAGGTTTAGTCTCTGTGTTATGGTCAGTTATCTTTCAACAGATAGTACTGTATATAGTTGGTTTGTTGATTTCTTGTGTTTCTCTTTTTAATCACAATAGCGAAGAGTTCAGGATAATAGAAAAACGAATATAATATAGTGTAGTTAATATGATCAGTTGTTTTCTTCTCTATTTTCCCATAATTAGTAATCCAGGGAATATATTTTTAGAAATTTAAAAAGAGATCGTTCAAAAATAGCTTCTATCGAATTACTGTAGTTGTTCTCAAGTATTTCAATCAATTTCTCATTGTTGTTTTCAAAACAGGAACATCGAACTTGATGAGTCAAATTCTTAATTTAAAAATGTATAATATTTTTGTTTTAGTTCCCCATGACTCCAGAAAACTTGTCACAAGTCAACAAAATTTCATCGGAGTACATATTTTAAGCTGTTTGTCCTTGTTCTTTTGTACTTGAACAAAAAATATGAGTTGGTTTTTCGGATGAGAACGGTTCCTATTAACCTTCGGTTCATACAAACATTGGTTTAGTTTTTTCTTTTCTGAAAATAAGCCCCGCCCACAGGTGATAATGTTTTCATCATTTTTCGTGTTCGTGTTATCATAATTCTCACAAAATTTTCTCATTTTTTTCAGAATGTTAATAGGTATCTTATTCTTCTCCTTATGTTATCTAGTCCAAGCCAACTCGGGTCTCCCTAAAAGTTCCGTGGCAATCGACCCAAATACGATCTTCGTCCTTTTTGGAACTCGACACGGAAATCGAAATCCCGAAACATTCTTGCCAGAGAATCCAAGAAGTTGGGGATATGAGGGAACCACCGAGTTGACATCTTTCGGAAAACGACAAGGATATGGGCTAGGTGTTGAAATGCGCAAGTTTATCGGAAATTTGGTGAGTGAGCAGCAATTCGATTCTCAGCTCTATAAGTCCTTTCGTAAATTCAGACATCTCGTAACTTCAACTCAAGCGAAGCCAAATACTTGTCAAGCTCGGCTAATCGTTGTCAAATGACTCTTCAAACAGCCACCGCCGCCCTTCATATTCCCGAAAAATGGGGTGATTGGGATGTGAAATCGAATGACAATTGGTCACCTGTACCATACACTATTGATGATCCATTGTTGAGAATGTATGCGGTTTCGGAATGCACCAACAGCGATAAAGTATGGGCTCCAATTACCAATGATCAATTGGACCACTTGAAACAATTGAAAAAGGATAATCAACGAGAATTGGCGTACTTTCAAGAGAATACCAAGTGGAATATGTCTAATTTGGGAAAAGCTGCTGACTTGGCTGATAATGTCATCGAAATTGTTAGTTGGATGCACCCCATAAACTTAATATTAACAGTTTTTTCTTTAGGAACTCTACAACGCCACCTATCCAGCCTGGATCTCGAAGCCAACCTTGAAAGGGTACACAAGTGCTAGCCTTAAAGCCAAAATCCTGTCATTCGGTAAGTTTTGAACTATTTGAGAACATATATGGTATCCAATTTTAGCCGAGGTTCATCAAATCGCCTGTGCTGACTATGCTCCATGCCGATCTCTCATGGCTGGACTTTGGTTAAACGATTTGATAACTAGACTTCAAACTGCCAACAAAGGAAGTGCGCTGAAGATTGTTGGATATGCTTCGCACACTGAAGTCACTTTGGCTGTCATGAAGCTACTTGGAATCGAGAAGGATGAACTAACAACATCTGCTGGATTTGTTATTGAGTTCCGTCGTAAACCAACTCCATCAATCCGAATCCTCAACCACGATCCTAATCCTATTGATGCCCATGTCATCTACCCGGTGAGAACCTTTCTTTCTCACTCGCAAAAAAAGTCTAACTCTCGAACTTTATAGTCTGTCCTGGTCAACGAGCTCAAACAAATCGCTGGTTCTGATGGTTTCATTTCACTTGATCAATTTGTCTCATATGCGAAGAAGAAGGCATTTTCTGATTGGAAATCGCAATGTAGTGCGAGCACCACTTCAATTCGAACGAGAAAAGCTGTCTGTTTGTTCCAAACATCTCAAGGAGTATAATAAATAATCAGGTTGTAAACTTCTTTAAACACGTGTCCATATAAATTCACTTTTTTCTCGTTTTTTCGTTATAAAACAATGATTTTTAAACTCAATTGCATCTCTTGCTCTAGAAATTTTCGATGTTGCAAATCAAAACTACAGTACCTTCGTAGTAACGATTGAAAATTGCATAACAGTAGCTTTTCGCGTTCTAGAGAATTACAAATCTGCTATACTGTACAGAAAACTCCGAACTCTGGTCACACAAACGCGGTCACATCCAAGATAATTCATGAAAGAAGTCAAGTTCCGTATTTTGACCCTCGTTGACTGTAGGAGACGCTAAATATCCCTCGTTTTTACCCTATGGCCTGACTTTGCAGCTGGCCTAACTGTGTGACGAACTTCGGCCACTTTTATTTTTATTTATTTTTTTTCAATTTTTTGTGATAAAAAATAAGTTTATCGGAATTGTATGCATATGGATGAATTGGAACAATGAATATAATATTGAGCTACAATAATTATGCAGTGATTTAGTTCTTGAACGTGAAATAAGTAGTCTTAAACTATACAAAATTTAAAAAAACCAATTATTGGACAAAAAATCAGATTGTCAAATTAACATTTTTCAGTTACGCTAACATACGGAAGATTAAATGCTTTTTTCAGAAAAAAATGAATAAAATGTACGTTTTTTTTTTGTTCTATAAATCATGAATGTTTAGAAACGATATCTCAGCAATAAAAGGAATGTTAGATTGGATTTTCTGGTAAACATACTTTATGAAGCTACAACTTATGTCACAGAGACTCGAGGAATGGAGGTATAATGGCATTGATATCCAATCAAAATCTGAAAATTTAGGAAGATCGAAAATTGGCGTGTGCTAATCCACGTAAAAATGATAACAAGGAGAGGCATAAAACTGCTGTGGAAGAGAAGGATAAGTATGAGATTACTAATGACAATGGTATCATTTTTTTGGTCAAGTCCAAAGACCCGAAAGATTTATCATCTGAATACGAGGTTAAAGATTTTGGAACGTGTGATTGTGACACTTCGGTGAGGGATTATAGGTTTTTTGGACATACTTTAATGACTTACAGACAAAAACACTTCAAACGATGTGGTGCGTGTTTTTATCGAATCAAATGCCAATGCAGAGATTCTGCATCAGGCGTTTGTTGCAAACATTCGCATCTTGTACAAATGTTCAAGAGTACGTTTTTACTCCGTTTATAAAATTTTTTAGAATTTTAGAAGTGAACTTTTTGGATCAATTAGAAGAAGAGAGACATTTGGAAAAGATTTCAAATAGTACCTCGGACTTGCAATTGATCGATATTCCTTTCCTTGCTCCGATCAAACCATTCTGTTTCAAACTAAAAAGTTTTTTCGTTCAAAATCGGATTTAAATTTTTTACAGTTGAATAATGTTATCGAGGAACGTATGAAAGCTCATCTGAAGAAACCGACTTCAAAAACGGATCAAATTTTCGACGCGGCTATTGAAAGCGCAGAAAATATCATTAAAGCGTTAGACGAAGAAATACCAACTGCATCAAGAAATACGTTGAAAATGGCAGCAAGGCCAGATAAAAATTACAAACAAACTGCTGTTGATACGATGGTTTATCACATGGTTCCAAAGGTTTTTTGTACGACAGTGTAAACATACAAATTTCAATTTAGAACCAACTCCTCAAACCCAAGAAACCAGTCGAAAAACTGTCGATTTTATATGAGAAAGAAGAGATCATATTTGCAAACGCGTAAGGTTTTTTGTCTTAACATGAACATGTTTAGTTTCAGAACAAAGTATCTCATCAAACTTCGAACACAGACTGGATTTATTGCGTCCATTGTTCACTTCCTGCTGATAAATCTTGCATTTTAGCAAGAGGTCATAATGATTGCACTTCGTGCAATTTTTGATTTTATTGTCTAGAAGAATGAACATTTTAAATGTTCGGAATTTTAATATTTTTCTATTATAATAATGTTTGATTTATTAATTGATAACTAGACTTTAATTTACCTGATTTTCATAACTATGTTTTATCTGTATCTTTACTTTTTTCTACTTTTGTCTTTTGTCTACTTTGCACATCGCATAACAGAACATTCAGAAGATGAAAGCATCAAAACTTCGAAAATTCAAATTTTAAACTAGAAAAAAATTTTCAAAAATGATATTTTTCTGTCATGATCATTTGATTCAGAAGAAGGCTGAGAACATCTTGATTCTACAGTACGCGAACTGGTTTCCAAAAAGATGTTACGATCCAACACATAATCAATAGGTTGATAGAGTTGTCCAATAGAGCTCACTTGCTTTGTCATCATTTTTTGAGGTAAGAACATGATTCTGAAAGGGGATGGAGATAGGAATATTGGATTTTAGGTTTCTTTTTTTTTGTTATAACAAGAAATTCAGAAGATGACAGCAACCAAGATGACAGCAACGAAAATTGGAATTTAGAAAAAAAGGTCTGTGATATGAAACTTCATAATTATATTCCCGGGTTACTGGAAGTCAATCCAAAATGAAAATATAACCTAAACGTTCTATATTTCCAATCACGAGTTACAGAAAAAAATTCGCCGAAAAAAGTTGCGATCTAATAGACAATAAATAAATAGGTTGATGGCGTTGTGCAATGAAGTGACTTTGCATTATTATGATTTTTTTTTGGATCAATGAGGATTGGTTTTATCGTTTGAATAACAATATTTCTTTTAATTTTGTTTTCAATTAAAGAAAACGTAAAGAACAAATTAAAACATACAGATTTCATTTTGGAACAAATATTCATTTTTTTTCAAAAAATTCTATTTAACTGAATATTTAAAATTTTTGTGCAAAAACAAGACTACTTTCAGTGTTAGAAAAATTTTCTACTTAAATAGAGAAACATTTTCAAAGTTAATTTAGCAGAAAAACTGAGAATACAGTAGCTTAATGACAGTAGCCTATATGCAAAAGAAAAAAAAATAAATTCACATTAGGTTTTATTTGATTTAAAATTATCACTATTGATTTGATATAGTTAATCAAGTAAACCTATTAAAAAGTCCAACCTTATAAAAAAATCGATTCACTGCTATTGAAACACAATAAATACCAACAAAAACAATAAAACGACCTGAAACACACCAACACAGGTCACCCATGATGAAAAATGAGAAAACTGAAAAAATAAAAACCGCGTCCATTTTGTCATCAAAGACACTATAAAAGTTCCCTTTAATCCTCGAAAGCATAAAAACTGGCCTTCTGGAACCATTTTCCTTATTGACCTTTTTACCTGAAAATGTGTCTGAAATTTTCAAATAAACTTGCCCGCTCGGCTTTCTACCTCACTTACGAAACATATTTTTTCAAATTCATAACAGTTTATAAAAATCAACAATAAGAATAACAAAAAATACCGGTGCACTTAGTTTTCATACCGAACCTAGGTTATTATCAAATTTCAATAACTGGAAATTTTCACAGAAATGAAAAATAAAACTTCAGTTCAATATTTGAAAATGAAATTAGAAACCTGAATCGATTTGAAACGTTCTTCACTGTTGCTCTTCTTGTAAACCTTGCAAAAGCCGGGCGGCGACTAAGTATGCTAATCGAGATGATATTTCCTGCTCATACATCTCTTTGATTTCATAAGGCGTACTCATTTCATAGCAAATTGTTATCGAATTCAGGAATATTGAAATTGAATAATCCTTGAGAAGTCTCACACAAGCAGCAACTCGAACCATTGCCAATCGAATATCTGGCGATACTTTCTGAAAAAATTTCAGAAATAAAATTGAAAAATATTAGTTTCTTAGCTGAATTTTTTTATTGAAAAATATTTTTGAGCGATTATTTACTCCTTTTAAGGACATTGAATTTTATGAATAATTGCTTTCAAAGTTAATTTTGATGAAAGTACTTTTACATTATCGCAAACAACATTTTGAGTTTTGAATTTTTCATTTGCGCATTTTTAGATGAATTTCGCTATCCAGCCATTCAGCCAACAAACCAGGGGTGAAATTTCATTTCGAGCTCAAGAGGCCATACTTATTTTGTGATTTTTGAAAACCAACCTGATAATCTTGAATCTGCACAATCTCCTCTTCTTCAAACGTTTCTGGCAATGCTGGCGTCACCCAAACACTTCCATTACATCCGATAATAAGTGCCATACCCCATGGTAAAGTATGGAAATGAACTTTTGACTTCTTGATTAGATGTGGAGGGACCTGAACATTTTTGAATATTTGAAATTCAGAACAAAAAAGAGGCTCACTTTGATGAGGATACCCTGTTTAAGTTTTCCATATTTGTTGTTTCTGGTATGGATCATAAGAGTCCCATCGTGTTGGACTTGTTGAACTTCTGCGCAGATTAGCTCGCCCTCTTTTAGGAATTCACTCATTTTCTCTTCATCTTCCACATCTTTTCGCCTGAAAAACTGAATCGTTATTAGAAGAAGTACGATGGGATTGTTTCATGAAGCCGAATACAACCTCCTTGAGTAAGAACGGCGTTTCAGGTGGTTTAATTTTTAAAAATAGCAAGACAAGTCAACCCAAATAGTAATAACAAACTGTGATAAATTCCAAATCACTAAGTGGTTTCAATCTCGAAAAGATCGTAGGTTCCAAGTGAGCAGTCTTTCATTATAAATTTCCGTTTATGCGTGAATTTTTCATGAGTCGGACGTCATCTATTCTTTTTTCGCACTGTTTTTACGGGTTGCAAAATATGAAAATTTCAATAAAAATGAATACTTCTGGCGTATTACATACGTATCATAACTCGTTTTACAAATTTTAACATGATAACTCACCTGAAATCTCCACCAGGCAACAAAACACTTCCCAATGGTAGATTGCTATGAAGCCTTGAATTTAAATCCACTTTCCATCTTTTTCCTTGTACTTCAACAACTCGCCCAACAACAACATCACCAACTTCTCCACTATATCTTTGCTTGATTGTTTTCACCATCAAAAGCCGATTCAATTGGTGGACAACACCCGACAACGTGGAAACAATCTCGCCATCTCGAATATACGTTCCATGTCCCCTGAAATTTTTATGCTTCTTTTCTTTCATCAACATATCCAATTAATATTCCGAACGACGTGAATTTTAAATAAGATTAAGTTTTCTCCGGATTTTTTACCTCATAAAATGTTGTGGTGCGTCAGACACTGAATTTCCAGGAATGACGATTTTTGCATCTTCTAAATCAGTGCGAGCTTCACTCATCGACAACATCATCCATGGCGAAACCAATGGCGGACCGCAGATTTCGTAACTCATTTTTTACCTGCAAAAAAACCATTTTCTCTTTTTCCATGCGTAAAAGTGATCCATTTAAAACCAACTCTATACTTATTTTTGAAACGAGGTAAAATTATAGGGTCACTAAATCAAAAAATCCCATTATCTTTTTTGTTTTGATCCTCCAGACCTCCAGAAAAACGGAGACAAATTGAATTTTCCAAAAAAAAAAAAATCTGGTGGAAAAAATAGCTGTTTTTACATTATTTGAATGAGGTGACTATTTGAACTCATTACCGAAACACAAAGAAATGTGTTTTTTTCGAAAAAAGAAAACAAAAAAATAAACCACAATGTGCGTCAGATAAAATGTAAGGTGTGCACTGTAGACATACCCCACAAACAGCGGAAATTTGAAATCCCATTTTTTCCTCAATATAATTATTTCTCTGAACCAATTCACGTCAAACTTTCCAAATTCAATGAAACACCGTATGCCCCATTGAATACGTTATTAATATCGTCAAAAGGCGTCGTGTGAAAACCTTTTGATTTTTTTTCAACCCCGGTGAAGAAAATAAAACAAAATACATGTGCGAATGTCACCCCCCTTCCCACAACTCCGCCCACTTTTTGAATCCTTTTATAAAAGCTTCCAATTTCTGGTGCTCTATTATTTTTCGCTGTGTCGGCTGGTGAATGATGTATTTCTCCGTCACTTTTGTACTTCTCATTATCGTACAGTAAGTGTTAGGGGGTGACATGTCCCTTTAAATTTGAGATTTGTTCTTTTTTAGATTTCTCTCAGCTACATTGCAAACTCCCAATGATCAATTGGACTACGCCACATATGTTTCGAAAATGTAAGAGAGAAAACTATAATTGGGGCATGAGGGGTCCACAGGAAGTATCAAATGACGTAAACTTCCGAACATTATATTGTTTTTTGAGATATTATTGTTACATATCCATAGGAGATCATTCAAGCGGCACAAACTAAAATTTGCAGAGAATCGAGAATTAAATTAGCAGAACAAAACAGAATAACAGTTTAGTAGATTTACAAAAATACTGATCCTAGAACAATTTCAATTCTGAAAGATCCCCCCTCCCATGACGAACAAAAGATCTTGAGAAACAAAATACTACAGCAGATATTTAGTTGAGAAGGTGCTAAAGGGTTGCTAACAAAATACAACAATAATTCAAAACTAATGTATTTCACCCGACTCTTTGAGCCATAAATAACAATTTTCAGTGTTTTTCAAAGTCTGGTTGACATGCAACGTCACACAAATTCTATAATTTCTTATTTTTCGAGCTCTAGATCATCGAATAGATAAAAACGTTATTGATGCGGCGACGAAGTAAAACTCCTAAGTATTTTTATCAATTCAGCACCAAATGTAGCTCGAGGTATAAATGAATTAATATTCGTTAAAAACTGGTGCGGCTTCAGAGAGAATTGTGAATTTTGGTGTTACTCCGTATAGGGTCACAAACGTAGGGTAAACTTCAGAGTTTTTTTTGGAGCAGCTATAGAAAAATTCAAAGATTTGGTGATATTACGGGTAGTTCATTTTTTCCCCCGTATAGTCGTTTTGAAGTTATGAAACGTGGTGAATAGGAAAACCTTCAGAATTTCCTCGATTCGTAGGCGTCAAAAACTATACTTCCGTAAAACACTATTTTTATATTGAAGTTTGAAAATTCCTAGATTTTTAACACACTTTCAACATTTTCCACTCGAGAGAGAGCCTTCATTAGGACGATTTGAAACAACGTTTTCCACACGAAAAGTTTCAATTTTGTTTCATGGTCTTTTGAAGTTAAACATTATTTTAAAGTCAGTGTGCAAGTGCAAATGCTTCATTTTTGAGAAATATTTGATTTTTCTATTTTGGTAGAATCTAACCTCCCATAATTTCAAAGTAAGAAATTTATTTTTTCAAAAGTTTAAACCTAGGTTTTGAGGGTTCCTTCTCTATAGAGAACTGTCGATCCTGACCTAGTTGTTTTGCATGTTTGAGTGATTTTGAAAAGAAAAACAGCATAATCTAAAAATAGGGTTCAAGCGTCACAATTATATTAACAGGTCATGTTTTTTTTACCATTCTAACAAAATTGGGATCATCTCCTAATATAATATGAGACCAATAATACTCGTTGTCAGCAAAGTCATGTTTTTTTGTTAAAGGTAGTTCAACTTCGCGAGTTTATAGAGCACTCTAGCCAATGAAAACGCCAAAAAATTCACATTTTTTTCAGGGATCTCCTGAGACCATCTCGGTTCCTCAAGCGCGCACCGCACAACATCGACACTCGCGCATTGAATCAGTTCAAAAACTGCTACTTCTCCCCGATTCAATGTGTTTTGATGGAAAGAAGAAGAAAGTAAACTAGAGATTTCGAATATTATCCACGTGCTCCTTGAATAAATAAATGGTCACTTTTCTTGTTGTTCATAAAAGATTTTTATGTTTTTCTTTTCGAAAAAATTAAGGGGCATAAAAAACTTTAGGCGGCTGGAAATTTAGTATTTAAATTGCAGAAAAGAGAAAAAAACAAGAGAACAATTTAGACTTACTGGCAAAAAGAAATTCTGTCTTCTTCGAAGATACCAACTCTATACGGTATCCAATGAGCATGTTTGATTTTTGTTTTTCAAAAGTTGATTGAAGGTGTATTTGCTTTTCTGTTTAGATTTTTTTCAAACTCTAAAAATGAGTTTTCATCGTTTTCTGACTTCAGAATCGTGTTTTTCGAACGCAAGAACATTGGGTTGTTTTGTGACGGTATATACTGCCGTTTTATAATATTTATTGATATAATATAAAAGGAGAAGAATATGTTGGGGGAGAGAGCGATAAGAGGGTTAAGCACGAGATATATATAGGTGTTACGTGGACAGGTTTATCGAGATTATATCTTATGTCATGGGTGCCGGTTCTTAGGCATTAGCATACAGGTACCGGTTTCTTATGTCCGGTACATGTTTTTTGAACAATTTAGTCCCACTGGAACTTATTCTGAAAATGAAAACCCATAGGATACACATATCATACTATTGTTGGATTTTGATTTCCAACTGTCTTGCCGCTTTTCATACTTTGAAACTTTCTGATTTTTTTTTCGTATGATTGAATATTTGAACATTTGAGAACATAATAGCTTTTTATGCCTCAGGTATGATCGCAGGGATACAACAGTGAATCTTTTTCTGAGACCACAAAAATTTGAAACTAAAGTTAGAGAGCGTTTTAAATTTTAAGCAATAAGCTACGTACATTCCCTAGTACTCTATCTAATTTCAAATAGAGCTTCATTTAAACACAAACTTTTCACTATTATAATGTAAAGTTCAAAAAGTTCAATTCATTTTGATTCATAGGTGACTTTTAGTAATTTGTCTACTCAGAGATCAAATCAATTTTGGATTTCAGATTTTTTTTGTACGATTGAAAAAATATAATACCTTCTTATGTTCCAGATTTGATCGCAGGGCTACAACAGTAAAAATGAGGTGTCCAAATTTTCTACGTGTTCCGATTCTCAGACTGCACTGAAATTAAAACTTTTGAAAATCAAATACTTCCTTTTTTATTTCTAACATGATTACAAAAACATCAATTTCAAAATTGAGTCACAAATGAATTCTCAAACGGCTAACTTTCAAATACTATGTTCAATGATCAGTTCATGTCACCTTCAGACAATGATTTCAAGAATAATATTCATTTCAGTTTCTATTTTAAATTATTTCATTGTCTGAAATCGGATCATTTTGTTTTTTTTTCGTCTAAACCAACCATAAAAGTGATTTTCACATAAATAAATGAAAACAATACTTGAATATTTTGGATCTTTGAAATATTTTCATTAGCATTGTGGTTGGTCTAATTAAAAGAATTAAACTTTCAAAGTTCACCAGATTTATATTTTTAGCATTTGCAATAAATTTGAACATTCAAAAATACCCGTCACAGAATAACCTTTTGAAAGAATCCCAAGAGACTATAGGTTATACACTCAAAAGAGCACACAATACAGGATAGTGCAAGTATGCTTGGGATTTTCCCTAGATTTGATGAACTTTTCAGACAGATATTTTCCGTAATCAATAGCACTTGTTCTTATTTTACTTTTAGGTTGCCTGGATCTACGAGATATGAAAATTATATCGCTCCTATCAAATTACTGTAGCTTTTCAATAAATAAAAGTTATGCTAGCACATCAACACATACGTATTTATTGATTTAAAATCATTTTTTCAGTGTTTTATTCAATGCTGAAATCCAAGAAAAACTTAGCAACAAGAATATCAAATACTTGGAAATCTGAAGTATTTTTTGAGTACTTAAAGTCATCTTGTGAAGTGTTTCACTCTGAAATTTAGAGAGAGAGAAAGAGCTAATGGATTCATTTTTTTCATATTTTTATAATTAAACCCATTATTTTTACTTCCTTTTGATATACAACATTACTAATAAGAAATTTTGACATGTGCAGACAAAAAATTTTGAAATTAAATTATCCAACCAAAAATAACGAAATTTCGAGAGAAGTTGCGATATTTTTTATTATTATTACCCAGCTAATTGTGATCCAAAATCCTATGCCAAAAAAACGAAGCCAATTGTTCCTCACTTTTTTCTCCAACACACGAACTTTTCTCAAGGCGTAAATTAACACAATCACTTTCTTCTAGAGTTTTCGAGAGTTCAATACTCGCGCACCTGTGCGCAAAACGAATTTATGAGCAATATTTATTGGTGGCGAGCGAAAAAAACTGCTGATTTGATTATTATTTTCTCTTTCATTACTTGCTCATAGCCTTTTTGGGGTTTTTTTTTTATTTTTTTATTTGAAAAACAAAAAATGCTGAAATATCTGGAGAAGAAATATAATCTATGGGTTATAGATATTTGAAGTTCTATTAGTTTTTAATGAAAAAAATGCCTCCAGGGAAATTAATTTCATTGTGTCTTGAGAAAAAAAATAATTGAGGGTATTAAAGGCTTTTCCCTGGTGTTCTTAGTTTTTTTTTCGTTGTTTCAAAGTCTGAAATTGAATTGTCTCGTCTTACTTTTTGCACTTCACGTAAAAGTTTAAAACTCATTAAAACTATGACGTAGAACAATTTAAATATTTAAGAGCATACAACTTTCAGCTGTTCGATACATTCCATATTTTTAGAATCGGTTTTTAAACCCAGACCGTTGCTTCGAAAACATTTAATACAGTACTTTGACACGGAAATTAAAAATCTACCCTATATTTGTTGATTCTTATTTTCTATACTTTCAGCAATTTTTTATTTCCTAGTTCTATCAAAAATGTACACTTGGACGTTCTTGAATTGTGAGGAGTAAAATGTTTTTATAAAAATAGTGAAATGAGTATAAAATTCATACCAAGAATCATTAAAAAATCACAAAATATCAGGTTTTTTACGGCTTGCAAATGAAGGCGGAGCCAAAGAACCTCGAAATTCTCTTTTTTACTGATTAAAAATCGGCGTTTTTATTAGTTTTTTAGCACGCTTCGAGTAGCACAGGGCTTATTTAGTTTGAAATATCTCTTGATATTTTTTTTCTTATTCTTGAAATAACAATGCTTCATTACTTAATTCATTTTTTGATATTCATACTTTACTGCCAAGTTTCACTTGGAGTTACATTTGGTGGTGCTAAAGTGTCACACGTGTTTACATTTAAAAAAATGACGGAAATTAATTTTTTTTTTTTGACTGAATAGATATTATTTAACGTTGTTTATTATTTGAAGGAAAAGTATTCTAGAACTTCCTAGTTCAAACTTCGGCATTAATTTAACTTACATTCTAAGGTATCGAGTTTAAGCATATTTCAAAAACAAGATGAAAGCTGTAAATAATAACAAAGGCTATGAAACCTTTCAACAAAACAAACAGATAAAGTGCACAATTAAAAAGAACATTTTATTTAAAAACATATAATTTATGAAAAAACTGATGAAAGGACATTGTAGATTCTGAAATTTTTTGCAGTTTCAGCTTCGACAGACTGTTAAAATCTAAGAATATGTTGCAAAATCTGAAATTTTTTGAATTTGATAACTTTCTCTTCTCTATAAAACAATTAGATATTCTCGAATAACTTGAAAATTCTTTTATTCTCTTATTTCCTTGAGAACCCAAATATATACTCCGCAAATTGAGTGCTTCAAAACAAAGTGGAGTGTTTTGTGAAAAAATTATGGCACATTGTTTGAAATCGAACTTTTCTTGTTCAATTTTATTTCTGAAGTGAGTTTTATCTGCAAAGGTTTGTAAAGTGAACTTATGTGTCTCTTGAAGATCTCGACTTTTCTCCCAAAAAAACGGAGCAATGCGCAGAATATTAATTAGCATCGATTATGAGAAAAGTTTAGAATGAGTTGCAGTTTTTCACTGAACTTCCGGTTTATTTCAAGATACACCATTCTAGATTAGACGTATTCAAAAGGCCTGAGTTTTTTCGGGCTTTTACTTCACAGGCCGAGTCTCTTTTCTTCTCAGTCTTAAATAATGAGCATTTGTGTATGTGTTAGTGTTAAGAGCACAATCAAGGAGAACATCGAGCCAAAGTTTTAATAAAGTCAAAAAAATTTTGCTTTTTGCCTGAAAAATTTCACTCGTCCATTTCCTGTTGATCCTCATCAATTATTTTTCATAGAAAACAAATATTAAAAATTCCATTGTTCTTCGCATTTCCAGTTACTTCTGGTCATCCATAAGATCCCTCTTCTATATTTTCCTAATAATTTGGCCATGATCTTGTATTGTTTTTCTCGAATAAGAAGTCAATTGTTCCTATTTATCTTTTGTTAATCTTAAAAAAATGAATAAGAAATATATATCTTTAGGGAGCTATTTTCAGCAGCTTTGCAGTTCCTATAAAAGGCGAATCAAAAGCTAAATGGATAAAATGGTTTTTCACTGGCAACAATATCGTCAGCAAAATTGGACAAGTTATGACTATAGCGCTTCGTGTATTTGGTGGTTTACGGGTTCATTAGCGATTCCTATCAATATCATTCTGCTTTATCTAATCGCTTTCAAATCACCGAGTAGTTTGAAACTCTATACCGTATTTTTAATCAATGTCACTCTTGGCGACTTGGTGTTTGCTGTTTCGACAACGATGGCTCAAATACGAATCATTCCAAATAAATGGGCGTTTGCTTATGTTTCGTTGGGGCCAGCTGGCATTCTAGGAGGAAGTCAGGTTAGTTTTTGGTCGTATGTCGAAACTAGCGCGATTATATGATTAGTGAGCATGAAAAGTAATCATGTTTGGCTGATTGAGCAGAAACCAAGAAAAAAGGACATCAATTATTTCCGGTTCGCAATAAAACATCTCACTTAAACAAATCAGAAACATTTGAGTGGTCATTTCGAAAAATTATATTTGGAACGAAAAAAATGTTCTCGTTTTGAATATTGCTAAAATTTCTTTTATGATAATTCAAGTTTCTGCAATACTTCGACACATAAAGCACAAACATCTAGATCAGAGTTGGGCGGAATTCCGACTTCCGACTTCCGGACCTTTTTAGCGCTTCCGACTTCCGACTTCCGACTTTTTATGTTCAGTCCAATGATCGGATGTCGGCTCATCTAATAGTAAAAAAACACTATTTTTCCATCGCAAAATCAGTTTTCCGTATTTTTTTCTCAATTTTTGTTCAGTTTATCTAATTTTTACAAACAAAAATGTGTTTCGGACGGAAAAATAAACACCAAAAGCACTCCCGACTTCCGACTTCCGAATTCCGACTTCCGGAAGTGAAAAACTTGATTCCGACTTCCGAATTCCGACTTCCGGAAGTGAAAAACTTGATTCCGACTTCCGAATTCCGACTTCCGCGAATGGAAATCCTAATTCCGACTTCCGGAAAACAAATTTTAATTCTGACTTCCGACTTTTCAAAAAATGACTTCCGCCCAACTCTGATCTAGATCATTTACATTTGTAGTAAACTTCCGAAAATATTATACTAACATTCCAATTGCAGGGTGGTTATTTTGCATATTGTGTGATGCTTCATTCCCTCTTCTACATGTTTCTTTGCTTTCCAATATCATTTGGTTTCCGTTATTGGATTCTAGTCCGACCACTTCCATCAATACCCAAATGTATTTGTTTATGTCTAGGTCTTTGGTTTATTGCGGTGGTACAACATGTGAGTGTATAATCATAGACATTAACATGATCACTGAATATTTCAGATTCTTTTTGTATTATCACAATCACCAGAAGAAGAGATTCGTGAATATTTGAAAGTGAACAAGCCACAATATGAATTGGATGATTTTTTCGTATCGGGTAATCATATGATCAATTCTCCTTTGACCTCTATAACACTTGCCACTATTGTTCTACCAATGTTCCCGATTTATTGTCTTGTTATTTATTTTTACAAGAAAGTGCATGAAAATCTGATGGCCAATGTTTCAGTAAGTATACCTGTTAGTATCTCCCAATTATTCTGGTAACTAACTTTCAGAAAATGAGTGCTGGAACAATGAAAGGACACAAGAAGCTGATAGAAGTACTAACAATTCAAGCCTCACTTCCACTTTTATTCATTTTCCCTCCGATTACTGTCTATGGTCTATATCATTTGGAATTCATCGATTTCACCATCGCTGAATACGCCGTTTACACTATTTTCAGGTTTGTTTAAATTAACTTTAAGCCGCACCAAAGACCAAGGATAATATAAGCAAAGTCATCGGCTGAAAACTTAGGTCAATTCCGCAATTTTTTGCTAAACAGCAATTATGTGTCGTATACGAAAGCGATAAAAATTGCAGCAAAAAAAGAAAAACAAAAGGAGAAAACGAGTTCTTGAATCGATTATAACGGTTGGGGACATCTGAAGTAGCGAAAATGAGAAACTCAATAATAATCTACTTCTTGCTTTTCCTAACTTGAAATGATTCTTCTGAATCTCGAAATATTATTCAATGTGGTAGTACACATTTTATCCGATTATAAACCGTCAAATTTCAATTTCTGCACAGATTTTAGTCTATGCTCATTGAGCATCGAAATGTCCTTGATTTTTCTAGTTTCATAATTTCTCCGGGGGCGCAGTTACTGGAGAACAATACGAAAAATGGCGCATAATTAGGTTTTTAACCGGACGTCATTCGCAGAATAACAATTATGAGGAGAGTAAAATTGAACGCCTCCGATATTAGTTATTACTGCGTCAAGCTGTGATCTGCAAATGGCAAACAATTTCCTAAAAAAAACTACGAAAAGTATGAATTCAAAAATTGAATTCAGTTTCTATCTATCTTGAAAATGTTAAACTTTTCCTGAAATTTTGAAAACGACGTAATTTTGATGTTAAAATGAAGGGTTTTAAATTATGCGCGAAAACTCCCTGTAAAGTTACTAGAATTATTTGGAAATCAATGACAAAATTTCAGTTTTATGCCTGTGGTCTCTCCAATGATCTCAATATACTACATCAAACCCTACAACGTGGCATTCCGCAAACTATTCTGCAACATTCCAGTCGTTCCACAACAAACTAAATCAGTCACAAAATACGCGGACAAGGGCGAAACTCAATATTCTTCTTCTCGACTTGAATAATTCTGCTTTATGTTATAGTTGATAGTAGATAATGATAATGAGACCAAAAAATGAGGCTACTTTCTTTAAGTACCCGATCATAAATATAATAGTTCAAAAATAAGTTAGATTATACCGTAACTCGACACAAATCCGAAACCATGCGAGATAATTGCAATTTTGTTGATAATCCTTGAATAATTCGCATGTGACACAATGCGATTTGCTTAAAACATGACTTTTAATATGCAGTTGACATAAATGAATTTTACCTGAATATATTCCATTCTGAGTTGTTCTCCGATGGTTTTTGGTAATTGAACAGTTTTTACGACGCGGAAAAGTGTTGATACAATATCTTCAGGTGAGTAACCCATTCGATAAAACTCGTGAATGATTTGAGAGGCTTCGAAAAACTTTTTTTCTGTGCACAGTGTGATCATTTTGATCATCAATTCAGGATGTGGCTCGTCGCAAACCTGAAATTTGATTCGGCATTATTAACAATCAAAGTAACAAAACTCACTTTCAACACATTCTCCATGTTTACTTTACCATATGCACTAACAGTGGCCTGCAAATTATTGAGAGCTTGTCTCATGTCACCTTGAGCGGTGAATAGAATCATTTGAAGTCCTTGATCGTCAGTATTCACATTTTCTGCATGACAAACTTCTTTAACTCGACACAACAATTCGGCATCTGAGAGTTTGGTGTAACGCAAAACTGCGCACCGAGATTGAATTGGTTCTGAAAATCAAAGGTTCAGATTTTACGCAGATTTTTCTGTGAAATACAGAAAAAACATTTATGAACCGTAGAAATTAAGTATCAAAGTTTCAGCCTTTTAGTTTTATTAAAATTCATAGAAATGTTTTATTTTTAACTGTTCGTGAAATACTTCATTACAAATCTGACTTCAATTTCAATTAAAAAAATGTTTTTTGCATTTCTCAGCGAACATAAACTGCTTAAAAATAATTCGATTAAAATTCTAACAATGCGTAAACTTTTTTGCACGAAAGTGAGCAAACTTCTGAGAATTGAACCTGAGCTCAATATTCTTTGAGCTGCTTAAACTCCTAGAAAATTCTCAAAAATGATTGCTCGAATTTATAGGTGTTCAAATATAAGATTTGGAATTTTTTATTTTCAAACTATGTTCATAACCTTACCAATAATTTTCTCCGACTGATTACACGCTAAAGCAAATCTTGTCGTTTTACTATGAACTTCCATAGTTCTTCTCAAAGCCTGCTGAGCTCCTTCAGTCATCGAATCAGCTTCGTCCAAAATGATAATCTTATGACGTCCCGGCGGAAGAGACACTTTGGTTTGGGCGAATATCTTGATACGATTCCGTACAACATCGATTCCTCGTTCATCGGAAGCGTTCAATTCTAAAATCGCGTCATCGACTTTGGCGCCAAGGAGTTCGCGAGCAAGTGCCCATACCGATGTCGTTTTTCCGCATCCTGGTGGACCCTGGAAAAATATGTCAGATAATGAAAAAGAATGAAACCAAAAGCTTTGTCGAATATAAGTAAGAACTTATGAAACTCCGTACTCACCGACAAAATAATATTTGGCACATTGCCATCTTTTCCAATCGCTTTGAGACGATCAACGATGTTCGAGTTTCCTACAAT
This sequence comes from Caenorhabditis sp. 38 MB-2015, assembly GCA_900536415.3. Lineage (NCBI taxonomy): Eukaryota > Metazoa > Nematoda > Chromadorea > Rhabditida > Rhabditidae > Caenorhabditis > Caenorhabditis quiockensis. The sequence continues at coordinate 34,716 of LR548949.1, forward strand.
ATCAGCGAGAACCTGAAAATATTCAATATTAAATTTATTGTATTTTTCAAGAATATTCTTTATTATAACTCACCTGTGGACGATATTTTTCAACCCATGGTGCTAAATCGTGCTTCGACATTGTTCCTGAAAATAAATTCTGTAATTACGACGAGAAAAAAAATAATTCAAAAAAACGTTTCCCGCCTAGAGGGAAGATAGAGACGCAGAGTGTGTGTCCTGTTTGCCCCCGAAAATGAGGAACAAAAAATGAGAGTAACGCGAATAGTGAATTATAATAAATCCACTTTACCGTTTTGTAGTCATTAGTAGTAGAGTAGTAGTAGTGGTAGTTGGGTAGAAAAAGCTACTAACTGGTCTAAGTCAGGTCGGTATCCATAATTATAATTGAGAAGAGGATATAAAAGGATGGTTGATGGAATGCAGAGACAACTACAAATACATCCTTTTACTTATGGTTGAATGTAAGATCAAAGTCAAAGCGTATCGCTTTATAGCATATTCAGCTATTGCTTTCAGCTTTATTTCTGTGATATCGGTTAGTTTTTTTTATTATGCGAAATACTGTGAACAATTAACTTTAAAACGGCTTATTCAGAACTTCAAAAAAAAAAAGGAAAGTTAAGATATTTTCACGGATCACATCAATAGGCATCCAATACCTGGGTTCAGGCTTTTGGACTTAGAAAAATAAGACAGAGTCAGTTGAAACAATTACAAACGAGAACAACAATGTTTCAGGTATGCCTATCTCTCCCAATGATATTTTACTACATCCGAACCATGAAGACATCAATGCAAGAAGAAATTTTCTATTGTCGTGTAAGAGCCACTCTCGACTTCGTAATACAATTTTAAAATTCAGGATTCCGCCAAAGATATCTGGTCTGAAGTTCAAAATTTTAAACAACTTCCACGTAATCGAACAGCACGTCAAGCGTATTATACCAACTCGGGAAGTTCGAAAAATCAGCCGTACGAAGCGCCTCTCTACGCCGAACCACCAACAACAGCGGATGAATGTGAAGGATGTTGTTTGCCAGGACCGCCGGGTGCACCGGGACAATCTGGTCGACCGGGCAAACCGGGAAAGCCAGGGATCCCGGGACTACCAGGCAATCCTGGTAAACCGCCGCAACAACCATGCGAGCCAATAACACCACCACCATGCTCACCATGTCCCGCGGGTGCTCCGGGTAAACCAGGACCACAAGGCCCACCGGGTGATCCAGGTAATCCAGGATCTCCAGGATCACGTGGACTGGACGGGGAGCCTGGTGATGTCGGGCCTCCCGGTCCTCCTGGCGAGCCCGGTCTACCCGGCCCACAAGGTCCACCAGGACAACCAGGTCGTCCAGCCGATCCTGTTCCGTTCATTCCTGGAGAACCGGGACCTCCTGGAGAACCAGGACCGCCCGGTGCTCCTGGTGGTCCAGGCGAAGTTGGAGAGGAAGGGCCACCAGGACTGCCAGGCCTCAAAGGCCCAACTGGTGCATCAGGTATACCTGGAAATGATGGGCCTGCAGGAATTCGAGGTCCACCAGGTCCACCAGGAACTCCGGGAGAACGAGGAATCTGTCCAAAATATTGTGCGATTGATGGCGGTGTGTTCTTCGAAGACGGAACAAGAAGATAAATGTTCACTGTTTTATATATATTTTTTGCATGAAAAACAACTTTCTATTGCTTCGGATTATAAAGTTAATACTGTCCAGTTTTCCCTCACCAGTGAAAGTTTGAACTGAATTGTTTTTCAAGTTCAAATCAAACGTATTTCAGATGACCAAATGAACATATTGAATTTAAAAATACAACGCCCTTCTCTCTCTTTTTCTCTTATCTGCGCGGTGTCATCTGTTGTATATTTTATCGTTCCACCTATGTTACCGTTTCTAGTTTTTCGTTCTGCGAAAACTATGAGAAGCTATAATTTGCAGGGTGATAATTCAAAGCAAAAATAGTACACAAATTCATGAAAACATGGCGTGTATTTCTTGAAACAACTATTTTAGTGCGAACTTCGAGATTGAAAATTGAATATTCATGGGAAAACTCGTATTTTGGACAACTGAATAAGGATTCAAATAATTTATGTTTTCCGACTGTGGTTTTTGAAAAGACTCAGAAACCGAAAGCTAAAGGTAAACTTTGGTATAACTTTGACTATTTCAACAAAAAAAAAGTTTATGCATATGAAAAATGAGGACATGAGAAAATATTATAGAACAATTGGTTAGTTAGAATTTTTTAAAGATTTTCTGATGCAAAATAGCTATAAGGTATTCTAGTACTCATCACTATGGTTTTCGATGTCGTTTTTGTTTTATATACATTCGAATTTCTGATTCTCGGAAATTACCAAAATAGAAAATATGGATTAATATATATGGATTGAACATCGCATGTCCGCTTAAAATACGAAATAGCTTATCTGCTACATTCATCAACCGTAGAGATCTTCTACACTTATCAACCGTAACATACATATTGCTAATTTCTACTCTCTAAAAATGTATATACCATTAATAACACATTTCCACTATTTTCTCTCAACCAGTTTCTCATCTATAATATCGAAACTGATTACGGTAAGTGAAAAAAGCGAAGGCGGCGCTTCATCTTTTTTTTGTTTCGTATAAAATACGTAACCGAGATGACTATTATCTTCTCTTTTTTGTCGTTGTTGTAAAAATGACAGCACGAGTGGCCGGTTATGCGGCTGTCGCCTTTTCGGTTTCAGCTCTATTCTTGGTTGTTACTTTTGTACCAGCATTGTGGAATAAGATCAATGACATTACTGGAGAATTACATTATGATATGAATGAGTTCAAAGATTTGCACAATGAAGTTTGGGCGAATATGAGAGGAGAGACTTTCGGAGGATCAGTTGTGCCATTTGCCAGAAAGAAGAGGCAAACTACCAGACCAGGAGAATGCTGTAAGTTCATTTTTCAAAGAACAGCTAAGGTCCTTTTTGAATACAAAAAACTTCACGAAGCTTGTTCTGTAAAAAATGATTAAAAATTTTAAAAATACAAAAACATAACTTTATTTTTCTCGTCCAACACATTCCACCAACTTTCTAATTTGGTCATTTTTAGTGTGCCAATCAAACAACGGTTGCCCAGCAGGACAGGCTGGACCACAAGGACTTCCAGGACAAGACGGAACTCCTGGTCAACCGGGACAACCTGGAGCAGTTGGTCTTCCAGGAAACTATCCATCGATCAACATGGACGCCCACCAACAATGTAGAATGTGTCCACCAGGACCACCCGGATTCCCAGGACCAATCGGACCACCAGGTACACCAGGAGACAAAGGTAACGATGGATCACCAGGACTTCGCGGACCAGACGGTCATCCAGGACATCCAGGAAACCCGGGATACGGAGGAGAACCAGGAGGACCAGGAAACAATGGAGCACCGGGAGAGAAGGGACGTGATGGATCACGCGGAACTAAGGGAGCACCAGGAGCACCAGGACAACAAGGACCACAAGGACAACCAGGATTCCCAGGACAAGCAGGAAATGATGGAAACTCGGGAGTTCCTGGAATCCAAGGAACACCAGGAGGTCCAGGACAAGAAGGAGCTCCAGGAGCGCCAGGATTTGACGGACAACAAGGATCTTCAGGAACACCTGGAGAGGATGCTAACTACTGCAAATGCCCGCCAAGAAGCAAACTTTCAAGCAAATAGATTTTTCAATAAAAATTTCATACTCTCACTTGATTCTTTTATTTCAGAAAAATATAATGACCTTCTTACTGAAATTCGAGAAAAATTTAACAGATTCTGATAGTCTTTCCAAGAAAAATTTTCTTAGATCCTTACTTATTTCTCGATATACCTTTATGTTATAATTCAAAACTCTGGAAATTGTAAATTCTTCCTCTCTTTCAATAAACTAATTCCTAGTCCTTCCAAAAACTGCGCATAATCCTCATTCTTCCAAAACTAATTTTCATCGTGCTATTAGCAACGAAAAACAAAATCCAACAAAATTGTATGGTTAATCTGTGTCTTGTCATGAATATCTAATGTCAACCGCGGTAACCTAGGCAACCGGGCAAAAGTTAGCTTCCCCTTTCGGACATGCATATTTTTTCTCACATATTTTTCATTTCCCACACATATCTTATTTATTATTATTAGTGGCTATTTGAGAACAGCATTAATGTCTGCATCTCTCTAGTGTCGTACACTGTCTCAAATGTTATTGGCAGCTGATCCACATGAGTCAATCGACATCGACAAGTTGGTAGGTTGTTTTTTACTCATGGAAGTCTCAATTTTCTAGCGAATTTGAGTATTCCGTTGAAATTCTGTGTCTTAGTACTAATTCGAAATGTTTTTTCTGCAATCAAAAATAGTTTTCACATGCTTAAAATGACTTTCAGCATGTAGCTCGAATATAACCTGACACACCAGACGGCAGAAGAAAAATGATGAAGAATTTCATGAGAATTGATTTTTCGGTATTCATGGAGGCGAACAGCGAAACGTGTTCTCTTTTCTATGTTTGCGGCTTGTTCGTAAATCACATCGAGAATTAAATCACTGAACTTGATCATTCAGAGTGTTACAGATACTAATGTCATAAGCCTGATAAACATAAATCTAATTCATTTCACAAAATCGATCGTTCTAGTTATAAACAAAAAAATTTCTTAAAATCTTATAAAATCTATATTTTTCTTTGAAAATTTCGGTAGAATACTGATGCATTGATGATGATAATCAACATCGTTTCGACACCGTATTTCACTATCAACGTTTGAATACGCCAACAATTTAGATTACAATAAAAATTAATATATCCTTAAAATTACAGGTCGGATGGCTGCTGGCACAAGTAGAAGAGACAACGGGTACACCTGATAGTTTTTTCATAATAGATGTCAATGACCACGATGTTTTTCTGCAATCACATATGACAAATGGTAAATTTTCTAGAATTGCCAAACTTCAAATAATTATTATAGCATATTACTACGATCGTATTATGTTAGCTCGTCTATGTTACGAAACTCCAGTTCTTGCTCAAGCTCGGGCAGAGAATCATATGTTAGTGATATATGGAAGAGAAAGTGAAAGAGTTTCAAATGTACTATTTCAAAGAGGTTTCAAAACAGTGCATTTGAGAGGAAGTGAGTTAGCATCAGGGAAAAATCAAATAAATTCGATCAATTCTTCAGATACTGCTCAGTTCAAAGAACAATATCCATGCCTTTTTGAACCGACAATAGATTTCATCAAACTGCGAGAAATTTACGATAGAAAAAGGAATCATGTTCATGGTGGTAGATTATGGAGAAGTACATCGGCTAGTCGATTAAAATCGGTCGACCGAAATGAGAGGGCAGAGAAATCGAAGAGAATGGTATCGGCGAGTATGAATCGGCAAAAGAAACCGTGGTTATAGAAGAAGATTATTGTTTTTTCGGTTAAAAGTCTATTTATAAACATTCGTAAACTAAAACTGCTTGAAAAAAACAAACAAAAAATATTTGAGTTTTTAGTTAGATTTAGATGAGAACGTCGAAGTCGCGGAGTTCTTCGTCGGATGGCAATGTGGCCGCAACTCGTTCTCTGAAAAAAAATAGTTTTTAATTCTAAAACAATGTCCATGGTGTTTGAAAAAAGTCAATGCGCATTAGAACGAAAACTTCCGAACCCAGAATTTTTTCCAGTTTCGCGAGTTATTAATAAAAAAAATTGTGTTAGTTTCTCTTTAGAGTGCATGAAATATTTTTTGAAACAGGTGGAAAAATTTGATGGATTTTAATAAATGTGAGTAGAATGGAGACAATTGATTTTCAAAATTAGTTCAGCTTATTTTTATATTTAGGATCTATCAGGAATAATATCTTCTGAATGTTTTTCTTTAAAATTCGAGGTCTTGGATGAAGTTGGGCCAATTTCAGCATATTTCGATATCTTCTCATTTTAAAATCACCTTGAAATCAAATCAGGACTAATGAGCGGTAATCCAGCCTTCTCTCTTCTGGCAATTTCCAAATGAGCCTCTCTCAAAGCCCACTCTCTTCCCATTGGCCAGTCTGGTCGAGCAAACATGATCCAGCACGTGAACCATGTTGTCAAAACTGTGAAAAGAAGGAATGAAACTTGATGGAAACGTGCCCAGTCTTTATGTTCATCATGTGCAATTTGTGAGAACCAAATCCATTCACGACGCTAAAAATAGAACTTTGAATGACATTCGGAATATTTCAGTGAAATACCATTTTTGCTCCTTGATCTTTAGCGAGTGGTCTTCTCCATCCATCTCCGAACAACCAATCCAATCTTCCTCCGTTCAACTTTGGCCACGGATTTTCATAAGCGTAAGAATCGCTACCTGGTCGATAGTCATCTGATTTTCGCTCAATTTTGGCATCTGAGTGGGAATGAGATGATGCGAACCGTCTGAAACCCAGTGAACGGTAGGTGACGGCCGATTGACTACGACCAAGTTGGAGCAGCATCTGAAAAATAAACACGTTTTACTTGTATAATTTTCTCAGGTGAAAAAGAAGTTCAAAAATTTAGTGTTGTGATAAAATGAGAATATATATCATATACAAGCATGAAAATGGTGTTCTCGTCAAACCTAGGTAAAACTGCAGACTATTTAAATGAACGTTGTATAGTAGTGAAGCATAGACTGCAATACATTTTCTTCATTTATAAGTGTAATCTTTTACAGAAATTGTTCTACTGAAATAAAATCCTGAATTTCCCATTATCTGGTTTAACACATAATATGCAATCATCGAAATAAACTCACGTAACAGAAAATCGCTGTACATAGTTTCAAATGAAAAAGAAAGTGGGAAATAACGTGTGTTTCAATTATTGTGAAAATATAAGTTTTCAGGTAAATTTTCAGATTATCAACAAAGTCTAAAGGATGTTTCTACGATATCATTAACTTCAAACTAACTATTTTATCGTTGTAAGCCTAAAAACAGCTCAAAACACAGAAAAACAAAGAAAAAAAGAAAAGAAAAATCGGGCCGGCTAGAGTGTGCGATAGAGCACGCTTTCCATCACACACAATACTTCGTGTACTCCTCCCGGACAATAATTTATTTTTGAATCTGTTTTTCCTAAAACTTTTTTTTTCAAGAAATTCAAAATGGATGATCATACTTGGACAGCTGGATTAAGTAAAGAAGAGGCAGGTCGATACAGCCGACAAATTCTTGTAAACGATTTCGGTGTCAACGGTCAAAAAGGGCTTCTTCAATCAAAAGTTCTGATTGTCGGAGCTGGCGGGTTAGGATGTCCTGTAGGAATTTACTTAGCAGGTGCTGGAATTGGTACAATTGGAATAGTGGACTATGATACCGTTTCACTGGACAATTTACATCGTCAAGTTGGTCATAAAGAAAGCAATGTAGGAAAATTGAAGACGGAATCATTGAAAAACACAATTCTAAGTCTCAATAGCAGAGTCAATGTAGAAACACATGTAACAACATTTGATAGCAGTTCAGCTATGGAAATAATCAAAAACTATGATATCGTTTGCGATTGTTCGGATAATGTAGCGACACGATATCTAATCAACGATGTATGTGTTATTCAAAACAAGCCTCTAGTCAGTGGAAGTGCTCTTCGTTGGGATGGTCAATTATCAGTATATCATTTTGGCGAAGACTGTCTCTGTTATCGATGTTTATTTCCTTCACCACCCGATCCTTCCACCGTCACGAATTGTAGTGAAGGAGGAGTTCTTGGACCGATTGTTGGAGTAATTGGAAGTATGCAAGCTTTAGAAGTGATCAAAATCGCCGGAACTCAACAAAGTAAACCTTTTGTCGACATATTCTTTCAAAAAATAATTGTTCTAGGTTCTTACGCTGGAAAAATGCTACTATTCAATGGTCGAGATGGAAAAAGTCGGACAATTGGTTTGAGAAAACGTGATAAGCTTTGCGCAGTTTGCGGAGACACACCTACAGTAACCAAGCCGATTGACTATGTTCTATTTTGTGGTGCTGGAGCACATGATAAGGTATATATATTCTAAAATATAGACATTTCTCATCATAGTCTTACAGATCGAGAGTTTGAAACTACTAGAGCCTTCAGAACGTGTCAGTGTTGAAGAGTATCGCGATATTCGACGAGTTGCCCGACCTATACTACTTGATACAAGGCCTCCAATCGAGTTTGAAATTGCGCATCTACCTGAAGCTACAAGTTAGTTTGAAAAAAAAATTATTTGTCTAAACTTTTAGGAGTTTATTAGAAGACTTATGTTAAAGTTTAAGTTCTCTGTTGTGAAAAAAAAAGTAATTCAACTATTTCTCCAGATGTAACTCTCGACGAAGTTCGGAAGCTTGATGTCCACCAAATCTCTGAAAAACTGCGTATTGAAAACGAGAAAGAAGAAGTGTTCGTCATCTGCCACCGCGGAAACGACTCTCAACGAGCTGTTGAGATTCTTCGTGATAAACTCGCCACACACAAAGTTCGCGACATCATCGGTGGTTATGATCAATGGGCGGTGCAAATAAATCCAGATTTTCCAGTTTATTGAAATAAAATGTTTTCTGAGGTAAGAAAAATGGTTCTTGTTTGAGTTTACAAAACTGATTCTTCTCTTGGTTTATTAAAATGTGATTTTTATGTCAATGAGATATTCAAGAATGATGATTAGGCAATACTTGTGGGATCTGATGCATCACGTGGAACAACTTCTTTCCAAATAAACCAACAATTGAATGCAAACGAAAAGACGCAGACCCAATCAGCTAACTGAAATGACACGTGGCAGATTTTTATTGGCAAAAATATCAAAGAACTTACCACTGAAATGGCTAGCTTTCCATTATTAACGTCTCTGGAGGTGAATGTTGCGTTTTGAGATTTCCATGAGTCTTGGGCGAATAACTCTTTCAAATGATCTTCTCTGAAAAATCATATTTGTTTATAAGAAATGAAAACTCGTTTCAACGGTTATATCCATCAGAATTGAATTTTAAAAAAACTTACGAAGTAGATGATCCAATAGTGTTAGCACCCGCCCACCAAATCGAAGAGCAGAAGAAGAACAAAATGAAGAACAGCGCCGTGATTCCCAAATCAAGAAGAGCGATTCTCTTTTCTCCTTGATACTGTGGCCAGAAAATAACATAAACAAATGTGACCAGAATCACGTAGATGAGCGCAGCAACATTGACAAAGTAGAAAAATCCGGCACTTCTGGAATTTCAAGACATTTTCAGAAAATTTTTCAGATTTTCAAATACCCTCCAGCACTGTCATCTGATGGCCATAGTTGTTGAGTTGCATTTGAGCAATCTTTGATTTTGAAATTTGTTAGACTGAAAATTGTTGTCTTGGGGTTGTTCTCTGTGAAAACGAAACCTACGAGAATGTGTAAACAGATGTGCTCATTGTCTGGTTCGTTGATGCACATTGGTAGTCCAGGTTGAGGCCCCAACTATTAACAGCGGCGATCGCGATTATGATAAATATCTAGGAACCAAAGAGTCATAGAGATAATCAGAGTTTTCAAAATTTGTCAACCCTTTATTGTTATGAGAATCCGTGATTTTATGGAGTATATATTAATAAAAACCCAGTAGGAAAAGAAAATGGTCTGTTGAGACTCAAACGTAGAAGTTATGGAGTATTACAGGTTGAACAATATGAACAGTCAATAAAAACGCTGAAATTCTTTCTAGGCTTGAACTCTACAACTGATAGAACCTCATGTTCATTGTTATTTTCATTAGAACATTTCTAGACCCTTTCAGTGCAGAGAATGGAGCCTACAGTAACCACGTGGTAGAACTTAAATGTTGAACAATATAATCGGATAAATGAAGATGAAAGCTTTTTTCTCACACAACGTCTAAATTTTTAGGTATGCATTGTATTACGAATGGGTAATTTTTTAAATCAAAATTTCATAATTTTGGATTTTATAAATATATCGTATAATTTTCAAAAATTCAACATGATAATTTTTCCTATTTATAGGTTTCAAAAAACTCACGAATTCAATTACTCGGATAAATCCGAGGGGATATTTGAATGTCGACAAATTCAAGTTTCCAGGTATCATTGTGAAATCTAAAAAATATATATTAAAATTTTCAAAACCGTAGTTATCAACAAAAACACTTTGCTACAAACACAAATTCTATACATTGATAAGAAAAATTGATTATTATGATTATAACAGAAAGAACTTATATTGTATAAGTTCACTGTTTCCTTTACAAAAAAATCGATAAAAAATAGTCAAGTTTGCCATCCCAGAAAAAAAAATGACAAAGAGAGTAGAAAAGAGACAAGTGACAAACAAATCGTGTTTATTCACCAAGTCACAAAATACATTACAAAAAAATTTTGGAAATAAAAAAACCATTGCTGAATCTATTAAACTTTATCTGAAACAGTAAATAATGACTACTGATTTGTTTCTCGTATGTCATTTTGATCTAGCTTGATCCAATTACAATAGTCGAGTCTTTGAATGAATAGGCTGGTACATGCAAATTCAATGGCGCTGGACCCTGTAAATAAAAATAAATTATTAAAAAGTGGGCGTTGATTGAAATAACTATACAGTTTTTCATTAGTGAGTCAGTGACAGTATTAAAAATATGTTTGGAGAGAGAACTATTCACGACGAATAGAAGTACATTTTTTATTTGACTCTGTTATGTTGAATGAAAAGTGTGAACATTGGAAATTCGTTTTTTCCTTATAATATTTACATAGTTTGAAAAGTAAAGCAAACATCTTTGATACGGACAATAGCGGGATTAGAAAATTGAATTTTTTAATAGCAAAAAATTAGTTTCATTTTTTTTGGTGCTCCTGTGGCAAAATTTTCCGATTTTTGCTCAGTACGACTATTTTGACGTAAATATGAACCATCCCTTTAGTAAAACATGAATTTGACTCGTAGTCCTTTTTATATTGGGTCATTTGGTTAAAAAAAAACTATTCTTGCGTGTTTGATTACGTGGCATCATAGTACGGCGAAAACCAACAGTTTTGTTCAAGAGACAAAACCAGTAAGTATTTGGTCAGTTTTGCATAAAGGACTCTTTTCTGAAATGTAGAATTATAGGTTTCAAAGTAATTCAGATATTCTATAGTGGTGAACGAATGAATTTTTTTTATCAACAAGTTGACGAAAATATGGAATCATCTTGGCAATAACTATTTTTGAGCTTTTTTTCGTATCAGAGGCCATAGCTGTTCATCGTTTTTCAGCTAGTCCAGCTATCCCGAAAACTCTCAAAATCACCCGATATGATTAGGAAAATGATCGGAACATTGGAAAAAATACTGGAAAACTCGCAGAGCAAGGATGTATTCTCGTCATTTACGAGATTAATAAATAACTTCTCAAAGAAATCTTACCTTTCTGATTCTTCCAGACGCGTCATAGTGAGAACCGTGGCATGGGCAATAATATCCTCCGAAGTCACCAGCATTTGCTGAAAACATCAGATTATAGATAATCTTAGAGTTAAAATGTGAACTTACCGATTGGGACACATCCGAGATGGGTACAAACTCCAATTACAACCGACCATTCGTCTTTTTTGACACGTTCGTCATCGTGTTGTGGATGACGCAAGTCAGCGACTGGAACAGCTTTTTCACTAAAATTAAAAATTTATGTTGTGGTGAAAAAGTTGTGACTTACGCAGCGATCTCTTTCTTGGTTCTGTGTTTAACAAAAACTGGCTTTCCACGCCATTCATAAGTCTTGGTTTGTCCTTCTGGAATGTCTTTCATGTTGATTTCGATCGAAGCCAAAGCTCTTTGATCAGCAGCCATAGCCTTGTAAGCAACAAGAGTTTGGACTACTTCCTTTCCGGCCCACAACGAGAGAACTCCTCCAGCTGAAATCGAAATTAATCACAGATTTTCTTAAGTTCTCCCAACCTCCATAATAAAGAGCAGATGGAAGAGCACGGCGCGCATCTTCGGTATCACGAGCTGGAACTTGGGGGTTTTTGGCCGAATCGCGACGGTAAGCCGAGAAGTCTGGGAATGAAACATCAGTGTGGGCATAACGGCGAGAAGTGACTGAAAAATAAACTCTTACACAAATGTATAGTTTTTGGACAATACCGTTGATTCCCTTGACGGCGAGTCCACTTGAGAAAACTCCAGAAGTGCTACGGCTCACAGCATCTTGGCGAGCTTCGGCGGTGGTGAATTCAGCTGGAACTTCACGAGCAGCGGTGACAGTGCTGGATGGAGAAACAGCGACAAAGTTTGTATGTGGTTGAGCACCACTGATCTGAAATTATTTTTTTTTACTACGAAGAAAATGTTTCTCACAAGGGAAGGTCGCGAGGTGAATCTTCTGGAATTTTTTGATATTTGCCCAGTCGATAGATATGGGTAAAAAATGTATACTCTCAAAATCCTAGGTCCCACAACTGGCTAGAAAAAAAGTTACAGCACCTCAAACTTCATTTACTGTGTTAAAAACACACACAAATGATGGACACAAGAAAAACGTGAGAAAGGGGGAGCATTTTTGTGTTGAAAAAAAAGTTTGAGGTGCTGTAACTTTTTTTCCAGCGAGTTGTGGGACCTAGGAATTTGGGAGTATATATTTCTTACCCATATCTATCAACTGACCAAATATGAAAAAATTCCAGAAGATTCACCTCGCGACCTTCCCTTGTCAGCAAGTGGAAAACAAAAATTACAAAAATATATTTGATTGGAACCTCGATGAAACAACCGGAAGACTTCCGACTACGATTGCTTGGAGATTAAGCTGATGTGATAATTTTAAAATATTGAACACCTTAAAATTTTAGTTTTTCACTTAAAAATTCACTTTTCAATTTTTCAAAAATTAAAAAATGAATGAATATGACGAGGCAACAGATCAGCAACCATAATTGAACAAATTTCACTATTGAAAGACTATTATGAACCCACTATCCTAACAAAATATTATGAAAAAATAAATATCCAAATTTTTCAATATTTGAGAAAACTCACAACTTTGACAGCAAACCCTCCGGATCTCGAAAGAGAAGCCATGACCCAGTTGATACCTGAAAAGTGAAAATTTTGCAAATTACGGTGAAAAAACTTTAAAAAACATCTGTAAAACTTTTAATTTTGACGGGCGGACAAATTTGCTGAAGAGATTCAGAGAAAAAAGGATACGCGACGCACACGAGAGAACACAGTAGAGCATGCTTGCTTGGCTAAAAAAATATATTAATTTTTATTTTTTTCGCCTAGAAGCTCTATCCGTTATAAAATGAGAAAACACAGAACATGAAGATAACACAGAAGCCAAGAGAAAAATAAGGGAGTGCAGAGCGAACCTAAAGAATATCCGTTTTTTTATTCTATTTTTTTTCTCGTTGTTTTGTTGTCGCTTCCTGCCGTAATAATCACTCGTTTCTTCTCAATTTCAAAATCAACGCAGAAAATGTCTACGATTCTTGCTTCAACGGATACACATAACATTCGCCAGCTGGTGCTGCTCTTCAAAAAATCACTATATTGTTTTTTTTTTCAAAGAAACGTAAAATTTTGCAAAAATGGTAAGTGTTTTTACTAGTTTGATGAGTACTTAATTAATCAATGTTGTAATAATGGACGGCGAAAGATCTAAAACATGTGCTTTCAATCTTTTTTCACACAAACACAACTGACTGGTCCGAATTTTTTTCCTGGTTGCTTGAGATATTGATACAAATGCTGTTGTACGTCGAATTGGTTTCAGATGGGAAGTAAACGAGGTCGTGGAGCTTCGTCGTCAAATCAAGAACGCACGAGGACACATCTTTTCTTCGGCAAAAAATCCGAATTGCAACATCAGAAGAGAAAGCGGCGAGCACAAAGTTTGTTTTTTTCTTATTTTTCTTTTCAAATTCGATTTATGATTGATCACTGGAGTTATTGCGCTTCGGTTGATTTGTTTTGAATAGTTGACCAGGAAAATATTTTTTTCGAGAACTACCTGAGCATGATTATTATTTTTCCATCTTATGAATTCTTCATTGTCCAAAAATCAATTTGTACCACGGGTTACTGTAGTTTTCATTCTTCAAATCTCATATTTGTGGAACATTTTTAATTATGTGGGAATAGTTTATAAGTGGGTTTTCAAGGCGTTAATTACGATTCTGAGATCAAAATAGTTCAGAATTTTGGCTTACATCAAGAAAAACTGAAATCCTTAATTAAGAACGTGGTACCTTCTGCTGAATTCCTAAAAAAAATTGTCTACTCAGTGAAGCTAGGGCAACCTACGATCTTTCAGAATTTTTTTTTGATAAATTAAGTGTTATAAACTCACAATTTTTCTCGATAGTTTTATCTACTTTTTTTGATTATAGGTCAAAAGAATACAATTCAATCAATTGTTTTGATCTACGATTGAAAGATTTGTAAGCCTGAAAATAGCTTAACAGCTCAAATTCAGTTTTTATTGTGCTCGTCATATCTGTCATAAATTATGAAAAATACTGGATGTTCATATATAATTATTTCGAGAAATTAGTTTTACAGGAAAATTAAAACACTATTTATCTAATTCAGACAAGCTTCACGCTACGATCAAGGATAAGAAAGACGAGATGGTTCAAGCCGGCTCCAGCGAAATTGACCCGCTTCAATGGAATGGAAATCAGCGGGTTTTGCATTTCGGCCCTATGGCTCAACGGGATCCATATTTCTACTACTATCCGAAAGGATGGGATATACTGTATCCTGCCACGTTTGGATTCTTCCCTTATAGAACATCGTAAGTTTTCTGATTCTCGAGCACGAAGTTAATTTTTTCGACCCAGAAAATTCCGTGGATCATCATCTCTAGTCTGTTGTTGTGCCTTTGGTGTCTTTCTGCTCATTGGCGGTCTTTTCATGTCGTTACTTGGATATAAGTACTTATATACATCGCCGTTCTGGACATGGCCACATGAACAAAAAATCCGTCCTCCTCCGATCCAAATTGCTGGTCCAATTCTCTTTATCACCGGATGTATATTTCTTATATTCTCAATCATCTACTTCATTTGCACAACAAAACTATGCGATCTATCATTGCATCACACAAAGAAACATGAAGATCCATCGAGAGTCACTACAATCACCACACATTATGTTCCACTTCCGCCGATCTTCGAAAAACATCCATACCAACCATTACCACCTCCGGCTTATCCAGTTCTCGAAAATCGACATGCTAATTCGAGTATTGTGAAACCGCATGATGAGAAGAAATTGTATCCGCCAGTGTTAGTTGTTGTTGTCATGGTTATTGAGTTCGAAAGTGCATGTTCATTTTGTTTACAGAATTCCTGGGTGTTCGACACTGAACTTGCATCGAAGATCGCCTAATAATATTTTTGTGGCGAGTCCTTACAATACATTGAGAGCAACAAGTGTAGGAAGGTGAGGAGGAATTTTTACTGTCTGGCCGTGTCAACAAAAATATTTTAAAAATTTAAATGCAGTAGTCTGATGACGTTATAACCAACCATTGTTGGAAAATTTTATGTCCCTTATTCCAGATATCAATCCGGTCTCCTTGATTCAAATTCCATTCTCGAAAACAAGTATGGAAGTCGTAACACATCAGAAGCAAGTCGTCGGCAATCATCCGAAGCATCAAGCAGCCAAAAAAGATCAAAAAGTATGGGACCATTGAACCGAACTGGATCAACAAAAAGTAAAGGGTCAGGTCGACGAGAATCAAGAAGAAGAGAAAATAGTCAGGTTTAAGTGTTTAATAAAATTGTAAGCAATAAAAATTTGAATTTTAAATGCGCAACTTGAAACGAAATGCGTTACACATCGCTGAATCCAATATTTTTTCTCTATTTCGTAATGTTTTTTCCTGTTTTGAAATACTTGAACAGATTGCCCCTATTTGTGTATGACACAAAAAAATCGAAAAAAAAACTACTTTTCTGAGCTTATCAGTTTGGTTAGACAAACAAAAACTCCTTGACAACCGTTTTTGCGCTCAATAGAATAGTCTTGAATTTGTTTTTTTTTGCCCGATTAAAAAAGTGATGTCATTGAGAGATATTTGTTGGTTTTCTCCTTGCAACAAAAAAATTAGTCGTGGAAAATTCGATTTTCATTTTTTATTCGGCAAGCCAATTCGAGTTTTCGATAAACTTTCGTTTTTTTTCTATATATTTAGTTTTATGTGTCTACATATGTGAATTTTTTAAATGTTAAACTTCCCCTGCCCAACTGTTTTGTTGAAGTTTAAAAAAAGAAAAAAAAGTATCCTTCTCTTTTTTTAAATAGTATCTCCATTCGATTTTTAAAATTCTTCTAATTCTGCCAATATTTTCCCACGTAAAATCATTTTTCATAAAATTTCTATCTCCCAAATCAGACATTTATTTGCTCTCAACTCACAAAAACAAATAAAAGTGCATCGCTCATTCTTTTTTTACCACCCTGTTCAAAATATGCCCTATAACAAAACTATTATTTCAGTTTACTCACCCTTCCTCTTATCAATAAAATGCCTATCTAATCAAAAAATAGAAAAGTATTGACCTTAATAACTGCTCTCAAATATGGCAACTCGACGACACGACGACGAACCGGAAACACCAACCAGTGCACCACCACCAAACAAAAGGTGTAACATGGAACCGGGACTTTTTGATGAGGTGAATCATTTCGCAATTCCTTTTCATATTGTATCGTCATCATTGTTATGATTTCGAAATTGCAGCCGGTGTTAACCGAAAATTGTGGTCCAACGATGAGAAAGTTCAGAAATTTATCGGTTAAAAATATCAGTTTTGCTGTTCCCGACGGATATGATTATGAAAAGGTCGAATACCTTGGTGGAGGAACATATGGAAATGTGATGTGAGTTTTTGTTTAATACTGTAGAAATAGACCTAAATAAATGCTTTTAGAAAAACAACTGCTATGTGTCAAGATGGATTCCAAAGAACAGTGGCTATCAAGAAACTACGGGAACCTTTTCACGATCCATTACAAGCAAGAAAAATCTATCGTGAAATCGAACTGCTACAGCTGATGAGACATGATAATATCATTTGTGCATTAGACGTCTATTCACCCAACAACTTTGAGCAGTTCAGAGATATGTTAGTATTTCAAATTATTCTTCAGTTAGTGTTTCACACTCGTTGTTTCATTTCAGCTATGTTGTCACTGAATATGCTGGTCAAAGCTTGTCTCGAATTCTCAAATATCAAAGAGATCGTGGTATTGAAATATTGAAATCAGAGCACGTGAAATTTATTACCTATCAACTCATTCGAGCTCTTAAATATATTCATTCGGCGAATGTTATTCATCGAGATTTAAAACCGGGCAATTTGGCGCTGACAGATGATTCGGATTTGACAGTTTTGGATTTTGGACTAGCAAGAACATTGGAGAATACAGATACGACACTGACTACTTATGTGCAGACAAGATGGTATCGAAGTCCGGAAGTTATTTATTGGAAGTTTGGAAGCTATAGTAATGCAGGTAAGGGTTTCAAGTAAATCATAGTAGTCAGACCTCTCTTCGAGCCACGACAAGTTCTGAAGTTTGAATTTTTCGATTTTCAGCCGACATGTGGTCAGTGGGATGCATTGCTGCTGAACTTCTCACTGGAAATCCTTTATTCCCCGGAGACGATGCCAATCTACAATATCAGAGGATAACCCAATTGTGTGGTAGTCCTAGCGTCGATTTATTGGAAAAAATCGAAAGAGATAACTCGGCATCAATGCGACAAGTTATACAGTCGTATAAACATCATGACCGAAAAAACTTCACTGAATACTTCGCCGAGCATAAACCAGCACCAGAATTAATTGATTTTCTCGAGAAAATTCTCGTGCTAGATCCGGAGATGAGATTATCAGTCGAAGAAGCGATTGTGCATCCTTATCTGGCTGAATTCGCCCTACCGGATGACGAGCCGAGAGCCGAACGACACTTTGATTTGGATGATAGTCGCGCCAGAACCGGTCAGGAATGGCGGAAAATCATATGGGATCAGATTTCTAATTTTCAACGTTTGGACTCTTCACCAAAAGTTCCCGAATAACCATTTTTGTAAATTGTGGGTTCTGGTAATTGTAGATAACGGTTGTTTCATTTTGTCAAACCACTTTTAAACATTTTATGAAATCAATTCCAGTCGCCTCTGAACAATTCTAGAATCCACCCTAAATTCTCCAAACTTTCGCTTTTCTCCTCTCTTTCCAGTCACACAGTGATTCAGCATTTCCTACAGGTTTCTATCCATCTATCTATTTTTGACACTTTGTCGCTTCTTCTCCATATTTGCTTTTAAGATTTATGTTCTCTGTTTTCATTCGCTTTTATTGCATGGATGTACATAGAAAAATACTATAATAAAATTGTTTTTTCTACACCGAATTTTTTTCTTTTGAAATCGGTTTTTTTTTGCCGTGACTTAATACTTGCATTTTTGCTAACTTATATTTCACATTTTTGACAAGTTTCAGATTCTCTGATGGTCAGGTTACAGTGACATGTCGGCGACGGCTAGCGACGGTGTATTCTTTGCGGATTTCGGACCGGCGCCGCTTGAAGGCCCAACACCGGACGGATATCATGAGATTGAGTTGAACAAGACGAAATGGGTTATTCCACACTGGTATGGAAAATTGAGGCCGTTGGGTGAAGGAGCGTATGGAGTGGTTTGGTAAGTCTATTTTTGTTCATCGGAGTCCTAACTGATGTCCGTTCACCGGAAATAATTAATAAAACGCAGAACTGTTTTTATGTTCTTCAATTCTCAACAAAGCCACATTAAAAATATTTCAGTACTGCCGACTATGAACCAACTGGTGATCGTGTGGCAATCAAAAAGTTCTTCCGACCATTTCAAAGTACAATTCATGCAAAAAGAACGTATCGAGAGCTGAAATTGTTACGAACTTTACAACACGAAAATGTGCTCGAAATGATTGATGTATTCACACCGGATCAAGATGTGACCATGTTGAATAATGTGTAAGTTATAAGGCAAAATTCAACGTGAAAACAAATAACTTCAAGTTTATAAAAATTTCAAAAAAACAAAAATCGAACATCATAAAACTATAATGCTTTCAGATATTTTGTGTCAGTTCTAATGGGATCGGATCTACAAAACATCTTGAAAATTCAACGCCTATCCGATGAACAAATTCAATTACTTATATATCAAGTTTTGCGTGGTCTAAAGGTTGGTTAATTGATAAGACGTTTTGTTTATCGATCGGTTTCGTTGTTTTCATTTTCTTTTTTCTCTCCTTTTCATTCAAATCTTTTTCAGTATATTCATTCGGCGGGAATTATTCATCGAGACCTGAAACCATCAAACATTGCGGTCAATGAAAAATGTGAAGTTAAAGTAAGCCTAGAAAAAAGAAACCCGGAAAGCATTGTTTTTTAGATACTGGATTTTGGCTTGGCCAGAGCGACGGATGCTGAAATGACTGGATACGTAGCGACAAGATGGTATCGCGCACCAGAAATTATGCTAAACTGGATGCATTACACACAGACTGTTGATGTTTGGTCGGTTGGGTGCATATTGGCGGAATTGGTGTCTGGTAGACCATTGTTCCCGGGAGATGATCGTGAGTGAAAGCAATCTTTTTTTTGAAATCAAAATGACAGTAGTATTAAATTTCAATTTCTTATCGTCTTTAAAAAGAAAAATTTTCAAAATTACGCTACATCTCAAACAAAACACGAAAAACCAGCGTTTAGCTGAAAAAAATTGCAAATGCATGAAATTAATCATCTCAAGAACCCTCTCTTCAATTTTTTTTTCGCTTTCATCAAAAACATTTTCTATATTTTTTAGACATCGATCAACTGACCCGGATAATGTCTGTTGTCGGCACACCGAACGAAGATTTTTGGTCTAAAATTCAGTCCGAAGAGGCCCGAAATTATATCAAAAATCGATCTCCAATGCCAAGGCAAGATTTCAATATGCTGTTCCCATTGGCATCTCCATATGCTATAGATTTGCTAGAAAGAATGTTAGTGTTGGATCCGGATAGGAGGATTTCAGTGGATGAAGGATTGCGGCATGATTATGTTCATGAATATTATGCGCCACATGATGAACCGACTGCTGATCATCAGGTGAGAAGATTACTTTTCATTATGGTGAACTATGAAACTTGTTTACTCTTTTGATTGGCCTTCAAAAGTATTATCAATAATTATCAAAGTGCTCACTCATTTTTGATAATAACTCATTTTTTGAAAAACGGAAATGACGAGAGTTTAGGTGTCAATGGGGAATCACGTTTTTTACTAGTTTTTATTCATTTATCTTATTTGAGGAACACAGACAACATCTAACGAAGTTGTTTTTTTTCTGGAATAATTTTTTCCCTGGTTGGTAAGAAAAAACTCATCAAAAATTTAATTAACTTTGCTCAATAAACATCAAACTTCATTAATTGAAGCCAGCGGTTCGAGAATCGAATTTATTTGTTCAGATTTTAATCTATTCCTCTTTCCCTCTTTTTTTCTCCATTCATAGAAAAATGTATATAGTTAACTATAGTAATGATAACATTCTACTTTTAATCCTATTGTTTAGTTATTGATAGGTACAAAGTACAAAAACTTGTTGTTTGCAGGTTGTAATTGACCCAGCGGAAGAAAACGCGTCAACGTTGGTCGATTGGCGAGAACTGATCTGGAACGAAATACGACTATTTCAATGCTCCGCCAGACGCCTTAGTTTTGTCAGTTGTGGTGAAGAAATGTAGCTAATTATAGAACCCTCACCTCACTTTTATTTATTTTATATCTGATCTCATTTTTTTGTACATGATCTCGTTGAAAATAATCTTTTTGTATTATAATCTTGTTTTTTTGGTCTTTCAAACTATGGTTCTCAACCATTTTTTAAATATCGTGTTGGCTCAAAAATAATTCCACAAATGAGTGTAGTTTTTAGATAATAAAAGATGATGAATCTTCATCCGACACCAAGAGAAGGATATTATGTGGTGGAACTGAATCGAAGTGTTTGGGTAGTTCCAAACTATTATATCAATTTGACCCCGATTGGAACTGGAGCCTATGGAACCGTTTGGTGAGTTTTCTTATAGTAATGTTAATTGCGGCGCCCAAAAGTCGAAAACAAAAACAAAGAGAGGAAACCCGTGTCTGAAAAACCTAAAATTAATACCCTAACTGTTTGGATGTATTCCTTTAAACTGTACGGTATTTCATTTATTTTTTCTACTTGAACCACTTTTCGCCGTGGTTCGAAAATATTTAAAAAAAAACTGTGAAGCATCTTTCAAAATAATTTTTAAAAAAAACCTCTGTTGTTGTTGGATATTGCTATTTATTTTTCCAGCGCTGCCGAATGCACTCGAACTGGTACAAAAGTAGCGATCAAGAAATTCAATCGACCATTCCAATCAATAATTCACGCTCGACGAACTTATCGTGAACTGCGATTATTACGATGCATGAAACATGAAAATATAATTGATCTTCTCGATGTTTTCACCCCAAATGCAAATGTTTCGGAAATTGATGATGTGTAAGTTAATAGTAACAACTGAACCCAGTAATTTGTTTGTTTTCAGATATTTTGTATCTATGCTTATGGGAGCGGATCTGTCAAATATTCTTAAAATACAACGATTGAATGATGATCATATACAATTTTTAGTTTATCAGATTTTGAGAGGATTGAAGGTTGGTTTTGAATTTTTTTGGCAAATAAAATACTATTTTTTTGGCAAATAAAATACTATTTTTTAGTATATTCACTCGGCGGACATCATTCACCGCGATTTGAAACCATCCAATATAGCTGTTAATGAAGATTGTGAATTAAAGGTGAGGATTTTGTTTTAATAACTTATAAAGTTACACCGAATTAACGTTTGAGTAACTACTTTTATCGTCTAAATTTTAAGCTTGAATATATCAATGTTATGAGTTTATTTTTCACTTATTCCAGATTTTGGATTTCGGTCTCGCTCGTCAAACTGACTCTGAAATGACTGGATACGTAGCGACAAGATGGTATCGTGCACCAGAGATTATGCTGAACTGGATGCATTATACACAGACTGTTGATGTTTGGTCGGTTGGGTGCATTTTGGCGGAGTTGATCACCTCAAAAACATTGTTCCCTGGATCTGACCGTGAGTTCTCAATACCCACTAAAACATAATTTGATTTGTGATAATTTTAGATATCGACCAATTAACACGAATAATGTCGGTTGTTGGAACACCGGATGAGGAATTTTTGAAAAAAATTTCGTCGGAAGAGGCGAGAAACTATATTCGAAATCTGCCAAAAATGCCACGAAGAGATTTCAAAAAACTTTTCGCGCAAGCAACTCCACAAGCAATTGATTTGTTGGAAAGAATGTTGCATTTGGATCCAGACAGAAGGTATGATTTTGTAAGAACTTGTAGCTAGGCATATAGAGAAGAATTCAAAATATGTCCGTTGTTCTATTTTCTTTAAATAATTGCCATCTGGAACATTCTTCTGATCAAAAACGTTAATTTTTAATTATTGTTTATCACGTGATTTTCATGAACGAAAATTTGTTATCATACAATTTGAAAAAAAACCCAGGAAAAGTATATAACTGAAAGTTCAAATTTCACACTGTTTCGGGCATTGAAAACAATTTGAAGAAAAACACGTTCTTTCTACCATACAGTTATTAAAACTTCAGAAGTTATTATTAAACTTTCAGACCATCAGCCAAAGAAGCCATGGAACACGAATACCTGGCAGCCTACCACGATGAAACAGACGAGCCTGTAGCTGGAGAAATGGAGCTCAATGACGACGTTGTTGCGAATAGCATTGAGGAATGGAAGCAGATCATCTGGGATGAAATTGCTGATTTTGAAGTGAGTTATTTATTTCTTCTTGTGAGAACAACAAAAATGTTTATTTTCAGAAAACTCGTAACACTGACGAGGAAATGGAAGACTAATGTAATTGCTGTACAAATGCCTATCAACTTAAATTATGTATCCTAAAATCTCACCTGAATCTAACTACCCAAAATGTTCACTATTCATTGTTTCACTATAGGTGCTCTTATTGACTCATTTTGAACAAAGTTTATGAAATTTTATGACTTCTAAAAGGTTTTTCGTTATTATGTTTTTTCTAATTTGAGTCATGCGTGGGTCCGCCCATTTTTGGTTGGTTGTTTTATTTTCTCCATTGATAAGACAACACCATTCTTGTGTTTTGTGAAGTTATCATGATTTTCCTGATTATTCTCGGACTGATAGTCGGGTTGGCGACATATTTGTGGACACTTTGGGTGACAAGGCAAGAGGTGAGTTTGTAGTATATGTCATCAGAAAAGATCTTCTTTGCTTATGGCTCCAGTTTTCGTTTTTAGAGTTGCTAATTTTAAAAACTTTTTTTTCAAACCCTGGTTTCAATATAACATCTGAAATTCAATCGTTTCCGAGATGCTGTAGTTTTCTTTTCAATGAATCGAATGTTACCGAATCGAGTTTTTGTTGTAATACTGAAAATGAAGTTTACTAGGCAGCAATTTTATAGTGCCTAGTAAAACGAACATTCAATGACGTCATTTGTTGCTGAAATTTTCTTGGTACCCATTTGTATCTTTATTTTCCTATCAGCAGTCACTGTCATGAGGTTGTTGTAGTTTCAGAATTGGGACTTTAATGATAGTTTTGCGGAAGGTTGAACCTATGAAGTTATTTAGAATTGTACTTTTCAGATTATGGACTTGTTTATTTATTTTTTTTAATTTCTTTAGAGTTAAATTTTCACTGAATACAATTAAAAAACAAAGTTTTCACTTGTTTTATAAATATTTCGAAAACAAACTGACTGAAATTTCTCATGGAACCAGAGGCCTATAGATAAGAAATGAATTGCTCGTTTCTTCTCACGTACAATAGAAAATCGGTAAAAATAAACCTAATATGTTACAGCGACAAGTTGAACTCCGAAAAATTGTCACGAAAAAACGAGCTGAGCGCGATGCTAGCATCAAATTCGCTCAAGAAAGCGCCAACAAAATTGACAAGTCAAAATTCGACCAAATTTCAAAAATGCAATTCTCCGACCTCAAAGGTATTTTTTTCACTGCCATTTTCCAATAAAAACCAACTCATAGATAACCTTCAAAATGGTTCGATAACGTGTTTGGAAGCACTGAGAACATATTATCAAAAAGCGATTGAAGCTAATAAAACAACAAATTCGGTTTGTATGTTCATTCGTGAATCGGAACAATGGGCGGAGGAATGGGATAGACGAGCGAGGGAAGAGAAAGGATTTGTGAAACCACCACTTTTTGGAGTGCCAATTTCGATAAAGGAATGTGTTCCGATTAAGGGATATGATCAAACAAGAGGGTTTGTGCAAGATACTTTTAGGTAGGTTGAAAAAAAATTAGATTCAATATAATTTTTTTTATCTCACTACAGACCAACTGAGGAAGACTCGGTTCTTGTTGACCACCTCAAGAAACTCGGCGCCATTCCCTTCTGTCAAACCAATGTGCCACAATCGTTGCTCTCCTTCAACTGCTCCAACCCGGTATTTGGAACCACCAACCATCCGATGGACAAACTCCGAACTTCTGGTGGATCTTCAGGCGGTGAAAGCGCACTTCTCGCCGCTAATGGTAGTATCATTGGTATTGGTGGTGATGTTGGTGGATCGATTCGGATTCCTTGCGCATTTACTGGAACTGCGGGTATCAAACCCTCACATCTTCGATTTTCGCATCGAGGAGTTTGTGGGTCAGTTCCCGGTAGACCGTTGATCAACTCGAACGATGGACCGATGGCCAAAGATATTCAAACATCTATTGATCTTTTACGAATCCTCTGGAAAGACACGTGGATCGCCGAGCAGGACCCATATGTACCACCGATCACATGGAACGAGGAGCTGTTCTCAAGTCAAAAACCACTACGCATTGGATATTACGTGGATGATGGGTGGTTTACACCAACACCGGCTGTTCAGCGAGCGGTTCTCGAAGCTAAACAAATGTTGGAGGATCGTGGTCATATTCTGGTGCCCTTCAAGGTTCCAAATGCTCCAAAAGTCATGTTTATGTTCCTCCGCGCAGTTTGTGTTGATGCTGGATCATTCTTATCGAGAAAATTGATGAATGTAAGTTTTTGAACAGTTGTGAAGACCACAGCGATTTTTGAATTTAGTTTTTCACTGAATTATTTTCAGGACATCATCGACCCTCTTCTCTACACACAAGTTCTTCTCTGGATGATTCCTCTCAAAGTTCAACGTGGTGTCAGCTGGTTTGCCAATGTGTTCTTCCCCCGACTCGGCAATGTCATGCGCGCCATGACCCTTGACACCAGTGAACTTCGCCAAACATACGGCGACATTGAGAAATATCGTGATAAATTCACTGGTTTGATGAGAGAAAAACAGTTGGACGGTATTTTGTGTCCACCTACAGTCACCCCCGCACTGCCACATGTAATGCCATCAAAACTGTTCCCAGCGACAAGTTACACAGGAATTTTTAACTTGCTTGACTTCTCGGCAGGAGTTGTGCCTGTTACTAAAGTCACCAAGCAGGATTTAGAAAACTTGGAGAATGACTATGAAGAGAGTGATCTATGGTACAAAATTGCCAAGGAAGGATCAAGGGTAAGTATGTTATCATGTAAGCTTAAATAATTATCGCAAATTTCAGAACACTTTGGGATTTCCAATTGGAGTACAAGTGGCCACACCGCCTTACAAAGAAGAAGTTTGTCTTCGAATTTTACGGGATATTGAGCAATCGGCTAATTATACTGCATAATTTATTGATGTTGTTTGTGCCTTTCGTTTTTTTTTTGTAAAAATATGAATTTGTTGAAATAATTAAGAGTTGCCAGTTAAGATTTAAAGGGCTTAAAATGTTTTTGGCACACTATTAGAAAAAAGTTCTTTCAGAAGCTGATGAAAACCAGAAAAAGAAACGAAAAGAATGTTGATTTTCTCCGAGAGAAATACACATCATATTTGTGCGGTTGAGCGAACTTTCTCCATTCTTTTAAAAAGCTTTAAAGCGTAACGAATTTTTTTCGTTTTTTGTTGAAACGGACAGGTCTAGTAAAAAATAACAACTTATAATTAGACCGATGCCTGACTTGTCTTGTAAATCTATGCCAAACAAAACTTTATATAAAAACTCTAGTATTATGCAAAACGAAGACTATTATGCATCACATGAATGAAAAAATTATGTTTCTCCTCCCGGAAAAATCTGGAATGTATTAATAAGTAAGTGACAAGCAATAAGTAACTGAAAAAAAGAGAAGAGAGCAAAATATGAGCACTTATTCGACGTCCTGGAGGGCGGTTTTGAATGAGAATGGAACGAATGGATAACCCAAACCAAGATAGAACTTCGATTGGAATTCGACCCAATGAAGACGAAGTGCGTGGAGGAAAGCGGACAATCCTTCCATGAGGACGAGAATGGAGATGGTGAGGACGAAGAAGACAAAAAAGACGACGAAGACCGGGATGAATCCAATAGTTCCTTCCATTCCCAAACCACCAGTGACGAACACCATGTGCCAAAGAACTTCGGAAAGTTCTGAAAAAAAAAAAACATTTTTGGCATATCCAAGAAACAAGTGAGCTTATTATTCTAAATAATTTTCAACTTACGAGCGTGAGCAAGAGAAAGAGCCCAAAGACGAAGGTAAGAGGCGGTGTGTGAGACGCATCCAAGAACGTATTCAATGGTGTGAATGGATTGGTGAACCATCACATCGCCGAATGACTCGCCATGGTGATCACCGTGTGCTTCTTCTTTCTAAAAAAAAATCATTTATATGATTAATTTCGTCATCAAACTTACATGTTCCTCTTTTTTGGCTCCACCATTGATGATGATTTCACTGTTATCTGACACTACGTTAGCTCTAACTGACTGAAATTAAAAAAAAAAAATAATTGGAAGGTTATTAATATCGCAGGGGGTCCTACCACGTTTCCATGCAACTCCTTTGCCTTTTTCTTTTGCTCGAGAACAAAGGCGATGGGTTTTCCGAAAAGCATAATTGGGATACAGATGACGGCGATGAGCACCAAAATCATTTCAATGGAGCTTTGTCCTGGATACCATTGACTCAAGTAGCAAGCATCGACTTCTCTCCATGCTCCGTTTTCTTTCTCGGTCTTGAAAATGAAATTTGGTTTTTTGTACAAATTTTTACAGGGCCTATGCTACGTAGATACCCTCTGACTCACACCAACAACAAATCCAGCGTTTCTATCCTTCATCATGAACATGTTGATAAGACCAATGAGAAGAGATGGTGCACAATGGGATCCTGGATAAACCTGTCCGAAAATCGTCGTCTCAACTGTCCAGAAGAACAACCATTTGAGAATGATTTGAACGCACAAATAGGCGAAAATACAGAACATGAACAGCATTTGAGGGATGAAAACGGTGAAAATGTCGATATTCGAATGATTTTGACGATGATTGAAGAAGGAGAGAATGACACCGAATGTCATTTGAGTGATACCGAGAATTACCGACAGTTTCATTTTCATTGAGTTGAGGAAGTTGAGCTTGTTCTCAGCGATATTCCAGATTGGATCCAAACCGTATGGATATGGTCCGAGAGATTGTTGGTAGGATTGTTCGGGGGCT
The DNA here is from genome assembly GCA_900536415.3 of Caenorhabditis sp. 38 MB-2015. Classification (NCBI taxonomy): domain Eukaryota; kingdom Metazoa; phylum Nematoda; class Chromadorea; order Rhabditida; family Rhabditidae; genus Caenorhabditis; species Caenorhabditis quiockensis. Next base: position 62,405 of record LR548949.1, read on the forward strand.
AGTTCGACTAACATTTCTTTGCCTTCGGCAACGCCATGGATCCAACTATCGATTTCAGATGTGCTGAAAACCAGATATAACTTTTTTATAATAATTGACCAAAATGCACACACTAGGGCTTACATGGCCGTACATGACGTACAAGAGCGTACAAGACCGTACATGCTCATATATAGCCGTACAAGACCATATACAGCCGTACAAGACCTCATACAGCCGTACAAGACCGTACAAGACCTTACATAACCGTACAATACCGTACAAGACCATATATAGCTGTACAAAACCTTATATAGCTGTACAAGACCTCATATAGCCGTACAAGACCGTATATAACCGTACAAGACCGTATATAGCCGTACAAGACCGTATACAGCCGTACAAGACCGTACAAGACCTTACATAACCGTACAAGACCGTACAAGACCAAATATAGCCGTACAAGGCAGTACATAGCCGTACATGCACATATATAGCCGTACAAAACCGTACAAGACCGTACAAAACCGTATAAAGCCGTATATAACCGTTGAAGACTGTATATAACCGTACAAAACCGTATAAAGCCGTATATAACCGTACAAGAATGTATATAACCGTACAAGACCTTATATAGCCGTACAAGACCGTATATAACCGTACATGCACATATATAGCCGTAAAAGACCGTACAAAACCGTATAAAGCCGTACAATACCGTACAAGACCGTATATAGCCGTACAATACCGTACAAGACCGTATATAGCCGTACAATACCGTACAAGACCGTATAAAGCCGTATATAACCGTACATGACCGTACAAGACCATACATGCACATATATAGCCGTACAAGCCGTACTAAAAACCTACTTGTATGGAATTCTCCATGATGATCCAAAGATGTTGAACGATTTTGCGAACAAGTCATTGTAAACAAATCCAGCATAAATAGAGAACAATCCCATCAAAAGAATAATGTAGCGACCACCGAAGAACATGCCGAAAATCTGAAAACCCAAATTTTTTAGTAATATTACCTAGTTTTTCAATATTATACCTCATCCTTGATGTTTCTAGCGATCAAATTCTTCTCTCTCAGTACGAACCAAAGACCAGCCATGAACATGATAACACCATGTCCCAAATCACCAAACATGCATGAGAACAAAAATGGGAATGAGATGATGGTGTATGGTGCTGGATTGAGTTCTCTGTATGTCGCGATACCGTAAGAGTCGACTATTCCTTGGAAAACAGCGGTGAACTTGTTGACCTCGTTGTAAGTTGGTGGAGTGACAGATGTTTCTAAGATGTTCAACACTGGTTTCACAGCACTGCCCGTCTTCTCAGCTCCGATTTCGATAGCCTGACGGACCTCCTCGATATGTTTCAAAGGGATCCAGCATTCACCGACGAAGAAACGACCAATACCGTCGAAGGTGAACAAGTTCAACATGTGGTAGACAGATTTGATCATTCGGACCTGTTTGATCCATTGATTTTGATTGTTGGCAGCGGCTTGGAGAACGCGGAAACGATGCTCGCGGGTTTGACCCAATACTGTTTGAAGGTCCTGAAACATGGGATTTATATTTGATTATTAAGAACGAGAGAAACTATGATAAAGGGGAACTTAGAAATTACAGTAAACATGGTCGTACACGACAGTACATAACCGTACAAAGCCGTACACCATTTTAAACGCCCTAACATCTTAAGATATTCTCTTAAACGCGTTGACATGGCCGTACACGACAGTACATAACCGTACAAAGCCGTACACGACTATAAACGTCCTCATACACTAAGATATTCTCTTATACGAGTTGACATGGCCGTACACGACAGTACATAACCGTACAAAGCCGTACACGACTATAAACGTCCTCATACACTAAGATATTCTCTTATACGAGTTGACATGGCCGTACACGACAGTACATAACCGTACAAAGCCGTACACGACTATAAACGTCCTCATACACTAAGATATTCTCTTATACGAGTTGACATGGCCGTACACGACAGTACATAACCGTACAAAGCCGTACACGACTATAAACGTCCTCATACACTAAGATATTCTCTTATACGAGTTGACATGGCCGTACACGACAGTACATAACCGTACAAAGCCGTACACGACTATAAACGTCCTCATACACTAAGATATTCTCTTATACGAGTTGACATGGCCGTACACGACAGTACATAACCGTACAAAGCTTTACACGACTGTAAACGGCCTCATACACTAAGATATTCCCTTACACGAGTTGACATGGCCGTACACGACAGTACATAACCGTACAAAGCCGTACATGACCGTACAGTCTAACAATTTTCGCTCTAATAAGACTGTCTATGTTTCAAAAATGTTCAAAACAGTTATATGTTTTCTGTGGTTAAGACTTACCTGAATTCTGGCTCTAACATCATTTCTAGCGGATTGTCTTTCTTTGAAAGTCTTTGGACAATTCTTGAACAACTTCGCCTTGAATCCATCGCTAACTTTCTCCACAATACTTCTCATCCGATCTCCCTTCAAAAACACAATAAACACACTCTTATGAATCTTCTCCCCATTCGCATCTTCCAATGTCTCCTCAATATCACTTGATCTAACATAGGCGGTATGATGACAAGCTCGCCACAAAACTCTTTCGAACGCGCTCAATCGTTCTCGTTGAATAATTCCAACAATATAATTGACTGGTGCTTTGGCGCCACGTGGAACAAGTTCTCCATCATCTTCGAGGTTCTCCAATTCTTCTTGAGCTTGATCGTCGACTCCACCTTGGAAGAACTCATCAGTCTTATCCAACACAGCATCCCATTCCAATAAATCATTATAATTCGACTTGAGTTGAGAATCCGACCCATTCATATTATTAACATCTCTCTCAAGATCTACCAAAGTAGCTTCCAATTGATTGAGCTCAGATGTTGGTAGAATATTATAGTCTCCACTTGCCTCGATGCGACCAGGAATGTTGATCTCGTCCTTCTGGATTTGTCCCTCAAGGAATCGAAGTTTTCTCTCCATCTCATCGAATCGACGGATATCTTTGACGAATGTTCTTTGGAAACTGTTGACATTTGGATTGAGCTGAAAATTATGCAATTCTGGTATTTTTTTTGTGTATTTAAAAACAATGTATCCCCAAATCTTATTGAACACCTTTTCAAAGTCTAACACTAAAATTTATATATATTTTATATAGCGAAAATATATTTTTTTTTCAAATCTATTAAACAAAATAATGAGAAATAGGAGAATCAAACTATCTCGATGAAAATAGATCTTTTAAATGAGCAGTAAGTAGCCCTGAAACTAGAATCTAGGCCTGCGGGCTCCAAACCTAAGTTCGGCCAATTTTTCTCTATTGGTGACATAGGGTAAAATTCGAAACGATCTTTTTAGAAATCGAAATTTTTTGGCTTACAGTTCAACCATAGTACAAGGAGTCCTGAAAAATATATCGGTTACAAAAATTATTTCAGATTCAGGAAAAAATTTTTTTTTATCTTTTTCAATTTCTTATGGAACTTCGAACTTCTAAAAGAAGATTTTGAACAGGGCAAAACTGACTTCAATTATTTTGGGGGATTTTTTCTTCATCTAGGAGATACTACATATTTTCTCGGACCTTTATTCAAGAACCTTCCAGATATTGTAACCTTCATACAGTACCACTATCCCACGTTTTCCAGATTTTCAACTCACATCCTTGAACTGCACATAAGGTTGTTTTCCGATTTCCGCTACAATATTAAAAGCGGCATCCTTCTCAACAATCAGTTGACAGAATCGCATCTCCTCTGAACGCGTCAAAGACCCCATCTTGCGTTTTTTGTTGGTTGGGTGGGTCTAATTCCTCTGCAAGTAAGAAAAAATTGCTGAAAAAGGCAACACAAAAGTATACATAAAAAACACAAAGTGAACTAGTAAAAAATAGAAACATTCTGATTCTTTGTGTAAATATTTTGTTCGTGGTAGATGGAGGGCGAAAAACTAACAGATGCTTTTTGTTCTTTTATATTGCGGAACAAAATCAATAGAACAGGCGTGGAAATTTTTGTATTTTGGTGTGTAAGTCAATTGTGAGATCTGATTACTCTAATCATAAGTTTTCCAAAACAAAAAAGTTTCAAAAATAATTTCATGATGTGAAACCAATTTTTATTAAATACAGAAAGCTGTACTATTCTCTATGGATGACTACTGTACGTTACTATGATCATAAATTGATAGAACCAAGTGAATTTTCAGATTTTTCTCACCCTGACAGTACATAGCCGTACACGAAACAAAATTATTGTACTCGACTTTAATTGACAGTACTTAGCCGTACTTACACGTTTAGGACCGTACCTAACAGTACATGCCCGTACACGACCGTAAATGTCGGTACATAACCGTACATACACGATTAGGACCGTACATAACCGTATATGACCGTACACGACCGTATATGACAGTACTTAGTCGTACATACACGATTAGGACCGTACATAACCGTATATGACCGTACACGACCGTATATGACAGTACTTAGCCGTACTTACACGGTTAAGACCGTATATAACCGTACATACACGTTTAGTGACGTACATAGCCGTATATGACCCTACATAACCGTACATACACGATTAGGACCGTACATAACCGTATATGACCGTACAGGACCGTACACGACCGTACATGTCAGTACATAACCGTAAATACACATTTAGGACCGTACATAACCGTAAATAATATCATATGACCGTATACTCGAGGTGTAGAGTCTGTTAAGTACTAAAAAAAACCCACGTGGACAGTAAGAAAGTACTAAAGTAAGACATTATCTACCATCTATATACGGATTTTTTCTACCTCCAACATTACTCTACTTCGACAGCTTCAAAACACCCTTAATTCTCGAGTTTGAGAAGAGGATCCACGTGTAAACCTTGTCTACAGTGTTCTACAGTAAGCCTCAATTTGAAGACCTTGTATTTATTTTACATTACTCATTTTTTTTATATCTCTACACTACCTATACTCTTATCGTCCACAGTAATTCACTGAGAAGTACAAGCCTAACGAAACTAATGAATCGAAAAATTTATAGTGCAAAGAAAGAAGTCTACAGTAACCAGGACTCTTCGAAATCCACAGATTCTACAGTAATCTTCAAGAGCATACTGTACTATCTACAGTACCACAAACCGCTAACACTGATATAATCACGGAAAGAGTGGAAAAAAATGGAAAAGTGATGCGCACACGCGCAAAAATTTTATTGTTAGCCGAAACTCTGAAGACCAACCACTGGTTTTCGGCCTCGGGCATTGTGTTTTCGCGCGCGCGCACCTGTCTGCGTCTCCAAAGTATCTCTACAGGTGTCACCTCTCATGATATTGTACAAGAGACGAAGAGACGGAGACGCGTCATTTCTGGTTTTCATATTTCGATTCGAAGCGATTAGAGGCAAAGCGGCAGAGAGAGAAATGATGATGATGATTTCGACAAAAATGCAAAAAAAAAACATTTAGTCACTTATTGAACTTTTATTTTGTAAAGTTTCAATATTTACTCTGTGAATCAAAAAAAAAAAACATTTAGACAGAAAATCAAATCAAAATTTATTGATAGGAAGCGATAAATCAACAAAATACCCGTGATATTAAATTTTCTTATAGGAAATCAATGGAAGACAAAATGTACAAAATATCTTTGAATTTTCTAGATTCGAGAAGGTCTAGAAGTCTATGGCCCTTTCAAAAAAAAACCAACTCAAGAAGACTCAATGACTAGAACATCTCTTTCTTCGCTCGGCGAATAATGTCCAAATTCCCTCAGAGGATTGTCGAGTTCGATTCGATGTGTTTTCGAATTTTCCGACATTTCCAAGAATATTCGGATGTCACTGCTTGAGGAGATTTTGAACAGACGAGCCAGCTGTAAAGATATTTAATATTTAGTGTTAAAGTCCAAATTTTAATTACCATATCTCGAATCTTCTGAACAGTCATACCAAGGGGCAGGTTTCGAGTCTCGATGCGATCTTCATACTGTATTCGAATTTTGACGACGTTGAGACCTTTTTTAGCCGTATCGATGCTAGGCTCGCCGTGTTTCTGAAAAATGATAGTATAACTTTGAGCTCAAGTTATGGAACCAAAAAATTCAAGGATTTCAAGCGATTATTTTCTAAACGAAAAATTTTCTAAGAATAAATTATACCTTAAATTTCTACGTTTCAGTTTCAGATACATTGACATAATTTTTAATAAATCTTTTCAATTGCTCTGTGAACACAAAATAATTCATTCATTTGTGTTCAAATTTTCTAGATTGATAACTGAAGTACCCAATCCGCTCTCATCCTCACCTGTATCATTCTCTCAACATCCTTCCCGTGCTCTGGCTCATTTTTCAATTTCGCATATTTATTCAAGAATCGAATCTCGGCTGATCTCCTCTCCACCTCAGAAACATCGAATCGATTCAAATCTTCCAATCCTTCTAGTTTAGCGATAATAACTTCGAACACATTCACTCCCTTTTCACATTCAAAGTTCTTGCAATCAATCAACAATTTCTTCAGATTTCTCAGTGTTTTTAATGAATTGATGCTCATCCAACTAGTGATTCGATTTCCTCGAAGATTCAGGGATTCTAATTTCGGGAATTTCTTCTCATCAATCTCGTTGACTTCCGAAATCCCACAATTTGAAAGATTCAGGTGTAACAGACTTAAAATTCATATCGTTATCAATGGGATAGCAAAAAGAAACCAACTTTTCAAAATTGCCCGTAATATTTTCGAATCGATGAATCGGGTTGTCCTCCAAATCTAGAACTTGTAAATTGATCGACGCTGTTTCGATTATATTAACTTTTGATAACCCGTTGCCGAAGGCGACCAATTCGATGACATTCGGGAAGTTTTGCAAAATTGGTGAGATCTGGAAACGAAGGATTTGGGATGGTATTGAAACCAGTATTATTTTTTACAATTTTTACTCACGGACGATTGTACGATTGAGCATTCACTTATGACTAACTTGCTGCAACTTTTTGAATATACATCTTCTTCTTCTTCTTTATTATCCTCTAATTCTTGCATTTTATTCCGTCTCAAGTTCAATTCTTGAATCCTTGGAAAATACTTCAAAATATCGCGAACAGTTTGCCACTTGTAAATCAAATTACCATAAAGGTTAAGCTCTCGACAAATCGGGAAAATTGGCGAATTCGCTGGCGGAGCTAATCCAACGCATTGATTATCCAACACGATGTTCACCAATTTTTCAATATTGCTAAAAGATATCGTTTTTTGAAGGTTTTCATCAGAGGAGAAGATATAGTACCTTTGTTTCATAGCTGTTTTCTGCATTCCAACTAACTCGATCTTTTTGGATGTTTGATTCAAGTCGATTACATTTTCTACATCGTCTTCATCTCCGATATATCTTGATTGAATTTCAGCGAGAAGATCGAGAGCACTTGGGATGTTTTGGATTTTCAGCAGAGATCCACCAGTGGGATTTCTGAATAAAAAAATACATACTTGGTAAGAATTGATTCTTCACTGGAGAGAATCGGGGAAAACAGGGCTCTATACTAGTATAGCGGTCCCTGAGGAAAATAGCGGTCCCTGAGGAAAATAGCGGTCCCTGAGGAAAATAGCGGTCCCTGAGGAAAATAGCGGTCCGTCAGGAATACGGCGGTCCGTCATGAATATGGATATGAATATGAATATGAATATGAATAAATACAATAGAGGAAGTATGTTGAATCGAGAGCAATGTTGGGTGTTCGGAATATTGGAACGAGGAACGGATCGTGTCGCAATGTTTCGCGTGAAAAAACGGAACGCGGACACACTGATTCCTCTCATTTGCGAACACATAGCACCAGGAACAAAAATTATCTCAGACGGATGGTCTGCTTATGGAGGATTGAAATACTTGAAACAAAACTTCAAACACCGCATAGTCAATCACAAATACAATTTCGTGTCACCAGAAGATGCTACTGTCCACACTCAAGGTATAGAAGCCACGTGGCGCGCACTAAAAACTGGAATGAAACAATTTTGTGGTGTCCCTTTGAATTCAATGCCAGAATACCTATGCAGTTACACTTTTCGAAGATTTCATCGAAACAAAACGTTTCAAGCGATTCT